>JABSTQ010005400.1:0-57477 GCA_013358835.2 Ixodes persulcatus
TGGCCGCTGTGACGTTGGTGGTGATGTTGGCCCAGAAACAGTTACACAGTGTGCAGGGTTGTGAGGGTAGGGTGTGGCATCAGTGTATAGTGTGCATGGTGATGGTGGGTATAGTTTGGCGTGGATGTTGGCTCGTGCTAGCCGCCGGGCTTATGGAAAGTTGGGTGCATGTGGCGAGGGATTGGGTGGACTCGGATGCGGTTACGTATGTGCGTGGAATGGGAGGGGGGGGATTGGGACGGTGGGGGGGAGTATGTTTATAGTGTCAAGTAGTGTGGGGCGAGGATGCGAGGCGGGTGAGTTGGGAATTGTGGTGGGCGTCTAGGTGTTCGCGTATTGTGTTGTGTATGCCGAGGTCGAGAAGGCGGTGCGTTGGGGCGTGAGGGGGGAGTAGGAGTGCATGTCTATATGTCTTCCTGAGGAGCGCATCAAGGGAGTCGAGTTGGGTGGGTGTAAGGTTAAGGTAGGGTAGGTGGTATAGGATACGGTTGAGTAGAAAACTGTGGACGAGTCGGAGGCGGTCCTGTTCCTTGATGCCGTGGTGTTAGTGGCGATCCTTCTAATGAGGTGCGTGGTTTGGGTAACATATTTCTTTACGTATTTGAGGGTGGGTGCGGGTGATCTGTTGTGTGTGAGGGTGAGGCCTAAAAGTCGAATTTGTGTGTGTGTGGTATTGGGTCAGTGTGATAAAAAGTTGGATGGGGGGGTTTTGGGGGTTTGTGGCGAGGGGGCGTAAAGGTGAGGAGAGCGGATTTGTGTGGGGAGCATTGGAGCTCCAAAGGTTCAATGTGATGTAAGACTTGGTTTAGGCCGTGTTGAAGTGTTGCTTCAATGTGGTTGGTCGAGCCAGAGTGGACCCAGAGGGCAATGTCATCTGCGTACAGTGTGCTGCGTAGCGTGGGATAGTGAGGAGAGTGCGGGCAAGTGGGATTAGGGTGAGGTTAAAGAGCAGGGCGAGAGGACCGCTCCTTGTGGCGTCCGCGGTCTGGCATGTGGAAAGGATCAGACTGGACATGGCCCAAACGGATGGTAGCGGTACGTTGTGCGAGAAAGTTATAGATATAGTGGTAGAAAGTGTAGGCCAAGGTTTTGGGATGAGATTGCCTGAAGGATGCTATGGTGTGAGATATTGTCAAAGGCTTTTTGGAGGTCCAGTGAGAGTATAGAGGTGTGATCTCGTTGCGGGGGTGTTGGTGGAAATCATGGTGATACTGTAAGGGCGTCTTGCGTGGATAAGTTGGGTCGAAAGCCGATCATGTTGGGTGGGTAGGTGTGTGGTGTTCAAGGTGTGCATTGACGCGATTCTGCAGGACATGTTCGAGAAGTTTGCCGAGACAGGAGGTAAGGAGATGGGGCGAAGGTTGTGTATGGAGGGTTTCTTTCCAGGTTTGGGGATGAGGGTGATGTTGGAGTGTTTCCAGGTGGAGGGAAGGGTGTGATTAAGCCAATGTTGGTTGAAGAGTTGTACAAGGTGTTCTAGGACCTCCTCATTGAGGTGACGTAAGAGGGTGTTTGTGATGTTGTCATGTCCTGGTGTGGTGTTGCGTTTGAGGGCTTGCACCACCGCTTCTAGTTCTGCAAAGGCGTCGAGCTGTGGGTTGGGGTTGCCAGTGTATTGTGGGGGACCAACAGGGTGTGATGAGGGAGGTGGGATGTATATGGAGCGGAGGGTGTCGCATAGGGCGGTGGGTGAGAGTTGAGTGTCCGCTATAATTTGTGTGGTTTGGTGGCGAGTGTTTAGGAAGCACTCACGCAATTCAGTAATCTTTCTTTATATTTTTTGCCCTCTGAGAATTTCCCGGTGCCGTTGTTCTTTGTCTTTTGTGTCGGCCTTTTTCTTCGTTGGCGCAGTTGCTTAAAACAGCGTCCTCAAAAAAGAAAATAAAAGAAATAAAGTCTGGAAGGAAGCGCAGTTTTGACCGAGCTTTATGCCAGACTGCAACAAAGAAGTTATTCCTAACAGGCGGCTGGCAAGGTCTTTGCTCAGATGGCGCCGTGTTACTGAGCTTTTGATCCCTGGCGGTCCGAATTAATCCTCGCTCGTCCGATCGGGTGCGCGTTTGTCGGTTTCAGATTTTAAGTTGTGCTTCAGGGATCTGTACTTGTGCGCAATTTGGGGTGCTGAACGGTATTAGCAACTCCAATTCCCTATAGGTGGCGGGGCGGTAGTTCCAAGATGGTGGAAAAGACGGGGATAGATTCCCCAGGATTTCCCGTGTGCCTGCTCGCAGAGGCTGGGTCAGCGCACTAAAAATGATTTATCTGTCTACAAATGCGAAGCGGTTAGGGAGGGATCATATTACAGGTGACGGAGATGCTGACGCACGTTAGGAAAACGAGCATGCTGTTATTTAAAAGTTGCCGAAACCTCAGATTGCGAAGCTTTGGGGCTAGCGAGCGCGTTTTAGGCACCGGCCGCGTTACTGTTTGTGGCAGAATGTTTTTGAGGGCGATGAAGATATGTTCGCGCTTTGCCTGGCCATTAGTGCTATAAAAAGAGAGCCATGAACGGTGACCGTCAAGCTTCGGAAGAGCAGCGTTCACAGTATTGGTGTCTTCGCGTCACAGCCTCACAACTCGCTGCTCACCGTCTCGGTTTTAGTGTATTGCAACACGTAATTAAACGGCTTTATGGTTATTGATAGAAAGTTTGTTACCGCATGCTACCGCGCGGTGTAGCATTACAACCGCAAGCTCGCGCTGCGCCTTTGAAGCACAATTTTCAGTGCGCGCCAGGAGCGTTGCCGTGTTCATCACTCTAAAAAAAAAAAAATGTTGTAGTCCTTACATCTCTTGTCACATATACGACACTCCAAAACTTCAGTTCGCCATGCAGCCCACTGACGTCAAACTGTAGCCCCAACTTTTACGAGAGGCTTGATGACGGCGCAATATAAGATGTTAAACAGCTAAAGTACGCACCAAAGAGTACCGAAAAACAGAACAAAAAACACCGAGGTTTTGCAGTAGGGCCAAGAACACCCCGATTACTTTCTTTTTTTTTTACAGTTATTAACACTTACTTAAGCTATTTTAATAAGTTGCACAACTCGGCTATCAAGCCGCTCGTAAAAGTTGGTAGCGCCGGTTGAACGTCAGTGCGCTGTACGTCCACCTGAAGTTCAGGGGTGTCGTATCTTATGCAAAAACTGCCTATTAACATAATCGGCGTGTTTAGAGGTTTTATTTATTGCACTATCAAAAATAAATATTTTAATATACCGTACATTTTTTCTACCGTGTTATTTGCAACATTGCGGTCCCTCTGGCGAAAACTGCGCGTTGTAAGCTCTCGTCATGAACGGCTGGCTAACACAGACGCGCTTAAAATGCTTCGAGCATTTCTTTATTTGCTTTGTAATTACCTGAAAGCAAGTACGCGTATCTTATCTTTTAAAAGTGCTTGGAATAAATGTTCATGTTCCTTGTAACGGCCTTTAAACGCGAACTCATCCCCGATTTGTATTGCTCGACATACCGTTGCGCGACGAGTTTTCTCCTACTTATGGCAAAAAATAGACTTTCCGTAGATCGTACTATAGAGTTCTTCATTATTAGCGGAAGCGTTTTCCGTCACGTTGACCACAGATTGAGCTGGCGGCCATGCACAAGACCAGAAATCCGCAGCGTATGCGATACACGAAAAATCCCTATTGAAATTAGACATCCCGGTCCCTCGTGAGTGTCGTCCCAATCCGGCTGAAGCCTCAATTCCGCTATTGCCTCAGTTCAGCTAGAAGTTTCAAATAGGCTGAACGTTCCAGTTCGGCTACATCCTCAATTCGGCTAGAAGTTTCATTCGGCTAGAAGTTTCAGTATGGCTGGACGCTTCAGTTCGGCTAGAAGTTTCAATTCGGCTGGACGCTTCAGTTTGACTAAATCTTCAGTTCGGCTACAAGTTTCAATTCGGCTGCATGTTTTAGTTCGGCAAGATATTTGTTTCAATTCTGCTAGACGTTCCAAGTCGATCAAGTTGGACATCCAAGCATAAGGTGCCCCCAATGTTGTAGAGAGACGTTAACTATATCTGCATCTTGCCTTAACATTGCAACTTGCGAGCTCAAATCAATAAGTTCAAGTCGCTACGAAGGCCTTAGGCACAAAAACATTTGTGTTTGTGTTGTTTGTTCTGTGGAGCTGCTGTGCAAACACCAGGTCTCTGCTTGGAAATAATTTATTCACTTGCCCAAAGAATGGATAACAGCAGTCTAAAGATTGCTTCTTCTTCCAGTGTTGGCCACTGTTCACGTGAAAGGGACAGGACGCCTTGGCAGCTCCTACGTCGAACTCAGTTGAAGAAACAAAGAAGGTACCTGCCTCAGTTTTGAGACAAAACAATGCGGTAGGGGTTCAATCCAATGATTTATATTTTCAGGAAGCTAAAAGGAATGTAGCAGTACACCTGTAATTTTTTCAAGGTCACGAATTTGCCTCATAGTTGGCTAAACACAACAGTAGATATGACTTACCTCTTAACCGAAATCTCACGAAATCTCTCACTTGGAACGTCCAGTAGAATTGAAACAAAGATGTAGCCGAACTAAAGCATGCAGCCGAATATAAACTTGTAGCCGAACTGAAGATTTAGCCAAACTGAAGCGTCCAGCTGAACTGAAACTTCTAGCCAAACTGAAGCGTCCAGCCAAATTGAAACTTCTAGCCGAATTGAGGATGTAGCCGAACTGGAACATTCAGTCGAATTGAAACTTCTAGCCGAACTGAGGCAATAGCCAATTGAGGCTTCAACCGGATTGGGACGTAACCCCTTCGTGCAAGGCTTTTGCAAGGCGGAGCACAAGAATTCCTTTTCTAACGCGCTCACTTTTTTCGTTAAAACGGCTTCACGCATCAAGGCCGACAGTCCCTGCCACCATCTCCGCGCCGCCGCCGCCGCCGCTGCCGTCCCCGCTCCTCTGGTTCCCCGTTCGTCCGCGGGAAGGCGAGCGGCGCGCTGGAGTTGCGAATAGAATTCTGCAACGCTTGTTTACGTCAAAAACCGGTAAAACTTAAACTGAAAAAAAAAAAACACTTACACACTGATTGTGACCTGCATTACTCGGAATTTTGTTTTTAAATAAGCACTGATGTGAAAAAAACAAGATTTTTTTAAATAAAAGTATTTTCTTTTGTAAACAAAAAAAATATTTTTTTTTTGCAATATTTACGCTATTAGACGCAATTTAGGGGGGGGGGGGGGGTAATCCTGCTCTAGTCCTGGCCCGGTGCTTACAAAACTAAGCACATTTTTTTTCCGCTCTCATTGGTTGGAGAGATGATTGACGTGTGAAATGTTGGTTGATCGGCAATATATTTATGTTTGAGTAACAAATTATCTAGGTAGAGTCATTATAGTTTTCAAAAATATCCCGAGATTGCCTTTCCGCGAGCCCGACGAGAGCGGCTCGTCGAGCTCGTCTATTTTAATGAGCACGAGTCGTTCTGCCTTCACCGAGGTGTTTAGACGAATATCGCCTCAACCAATCTAGTTTGCAGCAAACAACTTTCGCTGTAAGGACTACAATATTAATTTGTTGATTATCTTTAGTCCTCTCCGCCGCTTTTACCGCACTTCGACAGACGCTGACAGACGCTTGTTTTGGACCGTAGCTCGTGCTTGATGGAACGCTAGAACGCCGCTTTCATGGTCGCGTCTTGCATGCATTGCAGACGTGTTGAGATGGGCCGTATGCGCTGGAGGTTTGAACAAACTGTGGCGCCCTCATTTCGGGTAGTACAAACTCACCTGACTGGGCCTCCTTCTACTCGTGGCACCTTCGCTGTGCTTTTAACTTTCCGTGTAGGGCTTAAGAACGGAAAAACCTTTCGACGTCCGAAATCGGCTAGATTGCACGCCGCAAGACAAGAAAAAGGGCTATATTCATGCCACCACCGCTAGGGTAAGGGTCTCTTTTCTCTGCTTGTTGACGTCAAAACATGTAGCGTCCCGACGCTTTTTATTTTCCTTTTTCTTTGGACCGCGTGGAACGGCATTTTTTGGATCACGCTGAAAAGAAAATAAATGTTTTTTTTTTTTTTAACAGTCTGGTTGAGACACGCGTGTCAACAAATAAATTGTACGCGAAAAAATATTTTTGGAGCAATATTGACGGCGCGAGATTTATTTGAAATTTTGCGCGCGAAGTCCATGTCGTCACGGTTCATTCCGGAATGCCTATCTTGGTCGTGAAGGCGAAGCCGACCCACGTCTCCTCCAGGTGCCCGAATTGCCGAGAGAATTAACAAGTGGAAAGGAAGGGACTGCCGACTAAATCGCGTCTAGCGCCGTCAATATTGCTGTAATTCCCTTTTTTTTTTTTTGCATACAATTTTTTTCTTAACACTCGGGCCCTAACAGACTGTTAAAAAAAACTTTTTTTTTTCTTTTCAGTACCTGTGTGCGCTGCGCTACGCCGCGTTTGCTACGCTCGACGTCGGAGTATATCAAAGCCTGTAGCTTTGACCTGTGCTTTGACGGCGTTCGATTTTGTGTTGTTTCTTTGTATCTTCTTCGTGATCTAGCGTTCTGCACCAGAGCAGGCACGCTTCTACATGTGTGGCATTTTGAGACGCTAAAGTTTGTACTACCCAAAGCAAGTCCGAAGGAGTCATTTTTGCAGCTCCTCCTGGGCAATGAAGGAGGCCAATGGGGGTGGAATAGCAGACAAACCAAGGGCGAAAAGGGACGCCGACGCGCAGCTTTTACATCTGCGTCTGCGCATGGCCGACGACGATAGACGGTGGTGTGGAATGGCAGATGATGCTGGAGGCTGCCACGCGTCTGCTCGCACGACTAGCTGGTGGTGTCAGACTTCCAGACTATATTCCAGACATGGAGGTAGGAAGAAGAGGAGGCGACATACCGGCTCAAGCCAGCAAAACGAGCGAATCCCAAGTGAAGCCGGAAGTAGCTGTCACGGTCGTTGAGAATGCCCCGAAGTGTGACCAAAAAAGCTGTTGTCGCCAAATCAGCTCTCCTTTCCGTCCGATAGCGTTCCTTGGTTCTGTTCGTTTTTGGTCATCGCTGGGGGCATGTCTCTCCAAACCGGAAGTTTCCCCCGGCTTCACAACTGGTGGCGTCATGCCGCCTTAAGAAGCTTCCTACCTCCATGATTTCAGACTAGACGCACCATCGGGAAAATGGAGACAGTAGGCTTCCAATCTTGTTTGTTCAAACAGGCAAGCCAATCCAGTAGTAATGGGCGGTGCCACTGATCTGTGGGCGGGGCTTAGAATGCGTCGGGACCTCCAACTAAATTGCGTCTAACGACATAAATATTGCACCAAAAGATGTTTTTCATGCCAAATTTATAAAAAAAAACAGGACGCAGTTATTCCATAATTTTTTTTTTATTTTAGTGTCTCTTTAAAGAAACACTGAAGTGAACAAAACGTTTTTTTTTAAAGGGCATAACTGGGACACGTATTTTTGTAGCGTGAGCTACACTGGCCGAGGTTGAGCAGTTTCGCGTGGCTCGCATAATGAGCCGTGCTCCGTGCTGCGCAAGCGCGAGGAGCAGTGACGTCACGCGGCGCACAGCTGGCGCGCCGGAGCCGCCGCCGCCTCGCGCTCCGCCGTCACCGCGCGCGCCTCGCCGGTCTGCACATTCCAGAGGAGTGACGTCATAGCCGCGGCAGACGCACTGGCGCCGCCGCGTGCCCAGCTGTCCGCCTCCGTTGCGCAGTAGCCAAGTCTGACGCTGCACCGGAGCCGCTTGATAGCGCCTCATTTTGTGCGCATAAGCTCACGCTACGTATATCCTGGCATAGCCGAGCTAAGCCACCGCAATTTCTTTTTTTCTATTGTAGCGGAGAAGAAGTAGACGAGCTAGCAACGTGACAGAAAGAGCGCGCGGAGTTTGGGGCAAGGGTGATAGAAGATGACGGACGTTCTGTCCTGTAATTAAAGAGTTGGAAAGCAGACATCTGCTTCACTGGTGTCAGAAGTGGGATTCCATTCCGGTCAACGCCTTCCCCGGACAATAGGCCTCCTGCGCTGAAGCTTTGAACAAACTGTAGCGCCCTCATTTTGGGTAGTACAAGCTCACCTGATTGAGCCTCGCACTACTTATGGCACGTTGGTTGAGCTTTTTTATTCTGTCTGGTGCTGAAGAACGAAAAACCACGTTTGGACGCCAAACATCGGCCAGACTCAACGCCGCAAGACAATCAAAAGGGCCAAATTCATGACACCACCGCTAGGGTACGCGTCTCTTATCTCTGGGTGGTGACGTCAAAACAACTGTGACGCGACGCTTTAATTTTTCTTTTTCTTTGTCATGTCTACTTTGGAACGCGCGGAACGGCAGTTCTTGGCTCACGCGCTTAGCGTCTTAGCTTTGACGGCGTTCGAATTTTTGTTGTTTCTTTGTATTTTTATCGTGATCTCGCGCTCGGCACCAGAGCTGGCACGCTTCTGCATGCGTGACAGTTTGAGACGCTAAAGTTTGTACTACCCAAAACAAGGCCTAACAAGTCCCTTTTCGCAGCACCCCCTGGGGAACGCAGGAGGCCCATGGCAGCTCGCCCTACTCCCGAAGGGGACCCCACCGCGAGTACTGGCACCGGAAGTCTGGCCGTCTCGGAGCCGACAGCTTCCCAACTCATGACTTTGATCACACACCACCTCGAGCAAGCCGAAGCATCCTACGCTTCGACGCGAGAACCAGCTTCATCGAGGCATCGCATCAACCATCCAGGAACTGACCGCCTCCCTCACCGAACGTCTGCAGCGCCTGGAGTCCCGATTCCTTGGACCCGAGAAACACCACACGACTAACCCCCTGGTCCAGAATCTTCCGGGACCTACAAGTCTGCGACTCAAACCATCGACATTCGACGGTACAGCTCCTTGGGCACCTTACATATCACAGTTCAACATCATCGCTGACGCTAACAATTGGTCTACGGCTGAAAAGGCTCAAGCCTTGGCCGCCCATCTAACCGGGTCAGCGTTGCACCGTGCTGCATCACTTACCATCTGATACCCGCCATTCCTACGAGGCTTTGGTCGCAGCACTCAACGAACGATATGGGAAAGGCCCTCTCCGCTTCCTTCATCATGCGCAACTTCGCAACCGCCGTCAGGCTGCAACCAAGACGATCTCCCACATCGCCGATGACATTGAGCGCCTTGCACACCTGGCGTTCCCCGCTTGCCCGGAGGACACAGTTGAGGCTATGGCAACTATGGCATTCATCGACGCCATCTCATCTGTTGAGGCGCAGGATGCCGTTCGCCTAGCATGCCCCAAGTCACTGCGGGCAGCACACACTTTTGCATTAGAAGTAGAAGCTGCTCGGCAGGCGTCTCGATCTACGTTTCTACGACCCACCAGGCAGCCCCGAACTCCGGCATTAAGGACGCAAGTGCCTCCAGCTCCCGTTTGCTGGAATTGCCATCGGCAGGGTCACACGCGGGCACAGTGCGCTAACTATGGGCCTGGCAGCCGGTCCCCAACAACTCCGCGAAGAATCACGTCAACTCGTGTACTGGCACCGCCTCTTACTTCTATCTACCTCCAAGGCGACGTCGACGGGGTGCCAGTGTGCGCACTTTTTGATGCCGGATCTACAACCTCTGTAATTAGGCCGGAAGTTTTGACGAAGGCGAACCGAGTTGTTCCAGAGAACTCCGAAAGCTGCATTTTGCAAACTGCAACAGGGGATATGGTGACTGTCCTCGGCTCCACAATTGTGCCTTTCACCGTGGGAAGCCTTCACGCTACTCTGCCCGTTGTCGTCGCGGCTGTCGAGGAAGAGTGCATCCTTGGCGTCAATTTCCTCAAAGCACACAAGTGAGTGCTAGATTTCGACGCTGGATTACTACATCTGGACACCGACTCGTTTCCCTTAGGTGCAGCCACGGTGGCGGTTCTCTACGACAGTGGGCTGCCAATAATTGGCACGTCCCCGTATCCGTTTCTGCACGCTTACTTTATCAAATTAGCCGCTCACGTATTACCACTCTACAAAGGCGCGTCTGCTGACCTGGATAAACCGGACGCTGAGAGGTTTTCCCAGCTACTTAAAAGGTTCACAAACCTTTCAGCACGGGAGACGCAGATACGGGGCTGATATCGGCAGCAACACATCGAATCGTGACAGGACAAGCTTCCCCCGTTCGACAATCCCCTCGACGTATTCCCCTTGCACATAGGTCACACGTCGATGACATGGTGAAGACAATGCTACAACAGGGCGTGATTGAACCAGCATGTTCCCCCTGGTTCTCACCAGTTATACTAGTCGCAAAAAAGGACGGTTTAACCCGATTTTGCGTAGACTATAGACGACTTAACGACGTCACAAAGAAAGACTCTTTTACTCTTCCCCGAACTGACGACATCTTGGACGCCCTCGCCGGGTGCACGTGGTTCTCCACACTCGACCTCAACAGCGGATATTGGCAGGTCCCAGTGCACCAGAAGATCGCGAGAAGACCGCTTTCACCACAAGTAATGGCTCCTATCAGTTCAGAGTGATGCCATTTGGACTCTGCACTGCTCCGGCTACATTTCAGAGACTAATGGCATCCGTATTGACCGACCTCGTAGGCACCATCTGTCTTGTATACCTTGACGACATCATCGTTTTTAGCAAGACATTCTCAGACCATCTGGCGAATCTCAACTTGGTTTTCTCACGGCTGCAAAACGCAAACCTGAAGCTCACACCGAAAAAATGTTCGTTGTTTACAAGACAAGTAAAATACCTCGGCCAAATCATTTCGGCAGATGGGGTTTCTACAGATCCTCGGAAGCTCTCTACTCTAGCTGAATGGCCAGCCCAAGATCAACCACATACGTGCAAAGCTTCATTGGGTTGGCATCGTACTATCAAAGATGTCTCCCCAGTTTCGCTCACATTGCCAAGCCTCTGTATGCCCTGACTGAGAAAAAGGCGAGGTTCGTTTGGTCTTCTGAATGTCAGCTTGCGTTTGAGACACTCAAAACTGCACTCACGTCTCCGCCAACACTTGCATATCCAAAGGACACCGCACGCTTCATACTCGACAGCAATGCCAGCGCTTCAGCTGTTGGTGCTGTGTTATCGCAAGAAAAGGACGGACAAGAACGCGTCATGGCCTAGTACAGCAAGGTCTTTACGAAGCCCAAACGCAATTACTGTACCACCGGCGTGAATTGCTGGCCATCATAAAAGCCATCACCCATTTTCACCATTATCTACTGGGTCAGAAGTTTATTATTCATACTGACCACGCGTCATTGACATGGATGCTGAGTTTCAGGACCCCTGATGGTCAGGTCGCCCGCTGGCTGGAACGCCTATATCAATAAGACTTCGACATCCAGCATCGTGCCGGCTCACTTCACACCAATGCCGATGGCCTCTCCCGTCGTCCATGCAGTTCAAAGTGCAAGCAGTGCTTGAGAATTGCAAAACGCAGCTTTGACTCGCTCAACGTACTGAACAACCAACCCTGCGACACGCAACAGTGGACGTCGGAAAAGCCTCTCTGATGCTCAACTTGACGACCCGGACATCGGCCCATTCGTCAGATGGAAAAGAAAGAATAGCAAGCCCCCTAGTAATGAAGTGTCCAGGTTGTCTCCGGCCCTCAAGAGTTACTTGGCGCAATGGAACTTCTTGTTTCTGCGGGACAGTGTTCTTTACCTGCGCTGGGAGTCCGCTGCAGGTAACTCTGTTATCTGGCAACTGGTGCTGCCACGAAGGTTTCGCTCCCAAGTATTTCATCAGCTGCACACTAGCCCAGAAGGAGGGCACTTCGGTGTGAACCGCACGGTCAAAAAGATTCGGCAACGCTTCTACTGGCTGCAGTGCCATAGTGACGTGAAGCAATGATGCCGTCAATGTGACATGTGTGCCTCGCGTAAAGGGCCTCACGTAAAACAACGAGTACCACTTCTAAAACGTCTGACGGGGGCACCTTTTGAACGCGTTGGCATTGATGTACCGGGGCCGTTCCCTCGATCTAAGTTTGGCAACAGGTTCCTTCTAGTCATTGTTGACTATTTCGACAAGTGGCCGGAAGTCATTATTATCCCCAACCAAACCGCCTCCGAGATCGCTGACGCTCTGGTGAAGAACTGGATCACCCGGTATGGAATCTCCCTGAGCATCCACTCGGACCAAGGAAGGAACTTCGAATCTTGAGTGTTCAAAGAAGTTTGCGAAATTTTCAACATCACAAAGACAAGAACGACGCCTCTCCACCCGCAGTCAAACGGCTTGGTGGAGAGGATGAATCGCACCATTCTACAACATCTATCTATGTTCGTGAATGATCGTCAAGATGACTGGGATAGCATTGTACCTTTATTTTTGTACGCATACCGCACGGCCGCTCATGAGGTTACTGGTTACACGCCTGCCACAATGCTCTCCGGTCATGACCTTCGCATGCTCTCTGAGGTAGCCATCCCACGAGCACCGGAACCGGCCACAGACCCTGTGTCTTACGTAAGTGAATTGAGAACAAACCTAGAACGGATGCACGCATTTGCTCGGCAGCGGTTAGCAAGCAGGTCTGACTCGCATGAAGACACAGTACGACGCCCATGTCACAACACGCCCGTTCTCGCCATGGTGACAAAGTGCGGCTCTACAACCCGATTCGAAAAAAAGGGCTGTCTCCGAAACTACAACGCCCCTGGCAAGGACCTTTCACCATCATCAAACGTCTCAGTGATGTGTTCTATCGTATACGTAGCAACAATCGATCGAGGGCCCTTGTGGTCCAACCCGACCGGCTATGTTTGTACGAAGGACTTTGTTAAGCCTCACTGAAGCTTCAAAGGACAGGAGGGGGATATTGTAGCGGAGAAGAAGAAGACGAGCTAGCAACGTGACAGAAAGAGCGCGCAGAGTTTGGGGCAAGGATGATATTAAAGAGTTCGAAAGCAGACATCTCCTTCAATATATATATATATATATGTCTCCGTTTTCTTTCTTTTAAGAAGTTCTTTGGAGGTGAGGATACGAGAAGCGTTTCCCTTCCGCCTCCGACGCAATCTAATACCATATTCTCCCAAAAGCACTAGTTGACGTATTCCCGGTCATTCCTCTCAAGGAGCACTGTTCCCAAACACTCGAAGGGCCCAAGCCATTTCGCGTTGTCACACAAGGGGGCTGGATATTTGCTAGACAGAAGCGTCGCTAGTTGAGGAAAAGGGCGGCGCCAGTTTCCTGAAATGTGTACTTTCCCAACAAATGGGTGGCGAATATCTGCTCGTAAGCTTATTCCTCAATGAAGTTCCCAAAAAAAGGCAGCGAGGCAAACTGCGAGGGGCATCTGCTTTGCTCAATCCTCGTGTATTCCGACTATAAAATCCACTTTTACTGCCAAAGATACGCACGAAACGTTCTGGGTTCTTGAGAAGGTATTTGGGATTTACAATTCATTCCGGTCGTTTGTTGTTCACAATGGTGGAAGCTTACGCTTCGATCGTGCTTGACAAAAGAGCAAGAAGGCTGGGTGTCTGATTGTCTTTTCATTTTCAGGTTTTAAATGTGTTGACCTCAGTGCTGATGTGGTGTTCGTGTTGTAGCCTTTAAGCCGTTCATCCCTAAGCTGACAGTGAGGTGGAAGTTACATGCCCATTGGAACAGTTACACGTCTATCTTTCGCTGAGTAACCACACTCTCGTTCATACTTACGCGCAGAGGAAGGGTCAGGTGATCCAAGGAAGGTGGTTGATTAGCTCTGGTGAGCTCGTAGCTTCCATCGCACTGACACCTTAGGGGTAAACGAAGTATAACGTCACGTCATCCCGACGTCGTCACGTCGGGATGACGTGACGACATGAATATGTCTTGCGTGGAGTTCGTGAGGCGTGGCCTTTCAACGATGTGGTTAAACGCAAGCTTCTCTCCTTGTCATTTCCAGCCCACTTGTGTGAGTCATTCGAGTTCTTCCTATGCGGCCTTGCGCTCAAATCGCCGTCGTATCTTTGATGAGTTGTCTCTTGCACGACATTTCAGCTTGCAAAACATTTTAGAGCGCAGCTCTTAGGCGCCCGTTTCCGGCTTGAGCGGCGTCGGCGTCGGCGTGGCCCGGTGGCCGTCGCCGTCGGCGTAACCGTGAGTTCACGTGACCCCCGTGAGGTCACGTGACCCCGGTGACGTCAAGTGACCCACGTGAGGTTACGTGACCCCGGGCATGTCACTTGACCCCGGTGATGTCACGTGACCCTGGTGAGGTCGCGTGACCTCCCGGTTACGCCGACGGCGACGGCGACGCTGCTGGAGGGAGGAGTAGCAGGCAGGATGAGGAGGTGAGGAGGAGGGAGGAGGGGTATACGCTCCCCTCAGTACCGTTCCCCCTCCTCTTCAAGAGCTGCGCTCTAATTCGGCGTTACAGGGTGTTCTAAATGGCTTTTTTTATCTTTTTCTTAAAGCTGGAAAACGAGCTTTCTCATTTGGTACAAAAGTAATTCCAAAAGTAATGACTAATTTTCTCTATACGACTGCCTGAAAGCAATTCATCACATTAGAAAATTACCAAGCCTAAAGAAGTAATAGATTACATGAATCATTACCACGAAAAGTAATTTAATTGCTGTAACTTTTATTAACGTAATGCCATTACTGCCATCTCTGGAGCCAAGCTCGATAACCGTTCGGCCACCGACGCCTTGCTCGAAGACGCGCGTGGTAATATTTAACTCATCAGTGAGGGGCGTTCGGATGTGATATGGAAAAACCTAAACTTGAACAATAAACCAAAACCGCTTCTCGAATCCTGTAGACGAGTTATATATAAACGCGTGACAGCCGGCGAGGGGTTCCTTAGAAAGTTCATTCCATGCATTTCTTGTCAACCGAGAATGCACTAAGTAGACTTAAACCCTGCCAATACTTTGATGCAATAATGAAAATTCTGTATTTTTAAACTCAGTTGTTCCTTCCGAAGTGAATTCTACAACTGCACTATTAAAGAACGGTGGTTCCACTGACGCGGATAAAATCCAAATTCGTCCGGAGAAGTTTGTCTAAGACCTTGCACCCACGCTTACGCACGTTTTTAATGTTGATTTTGAGACCAGTGTTCAATTTCAATCAGCCAGAGTGCTAGTACTGCAAAAAGATGGAAAGAAACATGATATAAGAAACTAGAGTCCATTTCAATACCTCCGGGTTTTTCAAAACGTCTTGAGAAAGTACTACTTTCAAGGATACATAACTGGGCAAGTTGTTAAGAGTTCATGTTGAAAAACAGTCGTGCTATTTTTTAACATGAACTACTTTGTAGCTTAACCCATTTTTCTGAAAAACACTCTTATTCAACGCCGCTCAGTTCGGGTTCAGAAAAAAAACTCTTCCGAACACAGTCTGCCCTCTAGTCCAAAATGAATATACCTTACATCAATTTGAAAATAACAAACTCGCACTTGGTCTTTTTGTAGATTTTAATAAGGGTTTTGATAGCTTAATACATATGCTATTATAAGTATATATAAGGTGCAATATTAGAGGTTGACCGCTGGTTTTAGAAAAAAAAAATATAATCAATTTCTGGCAAGTCGCGCCACCCTGACTTGCCAGAAGACATGGGTGGCAAGTCGCGCCACCCATGATGCACCGCGCGGTTACGCCGACGGCGCCGACGCCGACGCCGAAGCCGTCGGCGGCGGCGTCGGCGTAACCGTGCGGTGCATCATGGGTAAATTTCCCCGCTAAATTTAGCGGAAAAAATTCCCCGCTAAATTTAGCGGGAAATTTCCCCCGCTAAATCGAGCGGAAAATTTTTCCGGCTAAATCTAGCGGAAATTTTCCCCGCTAAATCTAGCGGAAAATTTTCCCCGCTAAATTTAGCGGAAAATTTTCCCCGCTAAATCTAGCGGGAAATTTTCCCCTAAATGCGGGAGGGGCATTGCCCCTCTACGTACCTTCCCCTCCTCCTCCTCAAGAGCTGCGCTCTAATTCGGCGTTACAGGGAGTTGTAAACGGCTTTCAATTTTTTGTTCGGTCTCTTTTTCATCAGTTTTTGGGGAAACAAGTTGTTATTATTAATAATAATAATATGATTAATTAATAATATTATTTAAATATTGAACAGAAATGAGCTCTAACGAGTAGGAAATCAGCTGATCGATAAATGATTGCAGTTGACAGTCCATGAAACCCTGACCTCGCTACAATTGTTACAATGGCGGTGTAGTTGACTTTCTGGTAACAACGAACAAACTTTAGAAATCCTTAGCAGTCTCAAAAAATAATCTCTGCAAGCAATACATCGTTTCAGTTGATCTGAAAGAACCGACGGAGACTTTCCAGCACTATAGGCGTTTATCTGACGCTTACAAAAGGTTTCATTTTAATATTTATTATGGTACATTTTGTTTCAATCTAGATCTAAATTTAAAAAAAAATATGAAAGTCGCTGACAACCACCTGTAACACCGAATTAGAGCGCAGCTCTTGAGGAGAAGGAGGAAAGGGTACTAAGGGGAAGGTATACCCCTCCTCCCTCCTCCTCACCTCCTCCTCCTGCCTGCTACTCCTCCCTCCGAGCGGCGTCGCCGTCGTCGTCGGCGTAACCGCGAGGTCACGTGACCCTCGTGACCTCACGGGAGTCACGTGACATCACGAGGGTCTCTTGACCTTACGGGGGTCACGTGACCTCACGGGAGTCACGTGACGTCATCGTGATGACGACATCGCCATCGTCAGTGATGACGTCACACGTGACGATGACGAAATCGTGATGATATCATTAGTGACGTCACCAGTAATGACGTCATCGTGATGATGAATATGATGATGAGGATGACGTCATCACGATGACGTCACCGATGACGTCACAGTGACGTCACGCGTCCCATTAATGCACCGCGCGGTTACGCCGACGTGGACCGGCAACGGCGACGGCGACGCCGCTCGAGCCGGAAAAGGGCGCCTAAGAGCTGCGCTCTAAAAAACTTTCATACGGTCGACCACTGTAAAGTGCAGGCGGGCCATGGCTAAGACAGGCCGAAGGGTTCAAGGGGGGGGGGGGAGAGTGGTTTGTTGCTGTTGATTGAAAGTAACTAGTTATTGTTCTTTCAAGTACAGTAATCTGAACGGTTATTTTTTTTTAATTTCAGTTTGTCAACTTTCTGAGTACTCTGGTGGCACAAAGCGTTCGACCAAGTTGCCCACATGTGAAACCAGCTCTGGCCGTCTTCACCGCTAGGCGGCCGGCGTAATAAGTCACGCGAGCGATCTGCCGCTGATGAAAGGTCGGCGCAGGAATATGCGCGGAAGGTAGAGTGAGTCGCGAGCGCACTTGACAGTCGATAAATGAAAACCTCTTGAACAATCGGTTTATTTACGAAAACCAGTATAGTGACGAAAATGCAATATTTAAAAGTGTTTGTTTAAAATGTATAGTGAGTAAACCACGTACTGGTTTCCTTTTCTGTTGCTGTCTGTGGCATCCGACGCGACCTGTTCTGTAAGACGCACTGGGGCCCTATCGTGATCCGACATTATCGTCGTGTGCTCGAATTTGTACACAGGACGAGCATGAGCTTCAGTACCACTGCGGTCGGAGAGGCAAATATCAAAATTAAGAAATTTGCAAGCATTGTACTCGGTGCGTTTTTTCCCCCATTTTCACGACTGCGAGAGGTGGTAAATTTGCGCCGACCAAAGAAACGACAATAATACCATCGTATTTATGCCCTCCTCTAGTAGACGGAAGCTAGTGGTGTTAAAAGAAATGCGCGGCATTTACAGACGTCCTTGATTTTTATTGTTCAGTTCACGATTAAACTCTCTTCTTTGAACAAAAAATTCGGCACACAAATCCCTGTCAGGTGAGAAACCCAGATTTCGTCCTGAAGACCCCTGCGCCCCCGGAGATTTTCTTGAAAGATTAACCGATCTCGGAGACAAGCTGAAAACTGCGAAAGGAAATGGTCATACGGTCAGTAATAAGTCAAGCCCCCACCTCTGCAAACGCCCCCGAAAATACTGGCCTTCTTCAGTTAAAACCGAATTTGGAAAATCGTATTCGGTGCACTATGGTTGGGGAAGGGGGGGGTCCTCGGGTTGCGGAGTTTGGTAAGCACTGAAATAGGCAATAAATACCTTAATAGCCTAGCGAGAATAAATGAAAGGGTCAAGGAGGTTCGAAATTATTCACGCAGAGAGAAATGAAGAGCGCGCTCGAAGTTGCTACATGCATGCTGTTTTGTCGCTGTGCTGTTTTGACGCCGTGCTGTTTTGGCACGTGCTCTTCTGTCGGTGTGCCGCTTTGACGCTGTGCTGTTTTGTCGCGTGCTATTTTGACGCGTGCTGTTTTGTCGCCGTGCTGTTTTGACGCTGCGTTATGTCATTCTTTAAGGCGGGTAGCAGCAAGGGAAACAAACATACTTGTAGAACTGGGGAGGGTAATTTTTTCTAGCCCGCCATCACAATATGATCGTAAGGTGAGAATGCTTTCATAGAAAAGTTATAATAAGGCATATAGATATAATTTATCGAGATGTTGCATGAGGCACACATTTTAACTTGATTGATTGATTGATTGATTGGGGTTTATTGGCACAAAGGCACCTTAGGCCATAGAGCGCCAAACATCGTACTATTGCAGGAAAAAGTTTAGAAGGAGAAAAGGAGCTTTAGTAGCCGATGAACGAATAAAACAATGAGCATAATACGGTGTGTATAATTATGTAAGTGATAATATAAAAATTATGGCTTCATACTACAGTCGGTGTAAAAGGCCGAGGTCTTTTAGGAAATTAAAAACGTGAATATGATCAATAAAAGGTTTGTCTCCTAGCAACAAAGCAACGTGTAAAGGAAGGCGGGCTCTATAAAACTGGGAGAAGTGAAATTGGCGATGATTGTCATATGCAGGGCATTCAAGGAGAATGTGCACTACACTTAGGGGTTCTGTACAATGTTCGCACAGGGGTGGATCCTCTTGACGAAGCAAGTACCCATGCGTGAGATGCGTGTGGCCAATTCTTAACCGGCACAGGATTACTTCGAAGTAGCGTTCCCGGTGCCGGGCACTCGCCCACTCCTGTAAAATAGGCTTTACAGAATAGAGTTTGTTGTTGACTTCACTGCTCCGTTCATGTTGCCATTTATATCTGATGTGTTTCCTTAGGGCTGCACGGTAGTCTCTGTATGGTATTTTTTCAATATCCACATTTCTTTCACTACATTTGTTTGCAGCACGATCAGCCTCTTCATTTCCGGCAATTCCTACGTGGCTTGGAACCCAGCAGAAGACTATTTGAATATTGTTTTCCAATGCAGTACTCACTTTGAACTGTAAATCCGTAACAAGAGGATTTTTTGTTGCCTCAAGCGATGCAAGTGCCCTTAGAGCACTGAGGGAGTCAGTGTAAACTATGGAGCATGGAAGTCTATTTTTTGTGATGTGATTTGTGGCGAGAAGCAAACCATATAGTTCTGCCGTTAAAATTGTCGCGTTGCTATTAATTCTCCGCACACATTCATATGAAGGCCCAACTGCGGAACAACCAACCGAGGAGTTACTTTTTGTGCCATCAGTGTAAAAGCTGATGTAGTTGTTATACTTCTCTTGCAGTTGAAAGAATTCCTGCCTTAAAACTTTATGTGGGGTGTCTTTCTTATTGTATTGGGTCAAAGACAGGTCTACAACAGGCAAACATTGCCATGGAGCTATTGTTCTTAAAACCGAAGCAAGAGGTAGGTTGATGTCAAGACCTGCCGAGACGGCTTCCGATTTATTTCTCATTGAGAAAGGAGGAACGATTGAGGGTTTATTTAGGAAAGTTCTTTCGAAACGTGATTGCCCTACAACTCCCCGACATGGATGTTGCGGTACCGAACGAATCCTAAGTGAGTACATGAAACCCAAAGAAAAACGCCTTTTCTCAAAAGACAGCTCATTGGCTTCAGCATATAGGCTCAACACCGGGGATGTGCGGAAAGCACCAGTGGCGAGACGTATTCCCTTATGGTGAACAGGATCTAACATCTTTAATGTTGATGCCCTTGCCGATCCATACACTATACTTCCATAATCAAGTCGGGATCGTACAAGTGACCGCTAGATTCTCAATCGACATACGCGATCAGAACCCCATGACTTGTGAGAAAGGACCTTCATGATGTTCAGTGCTTTATGGCATTTTTTTCTTGGCATTTTCTCTTTAAATCGATTATATGAAAACTGAAGGACAATTTGCTATCAAAGGTAAGACCAAGAAATTTCTGCATCGCTTTGTTCTGGATGGAGACGTCATACATGGTCAACGCGGGCTCTGGGGCAAGTCCACGTTTTCGAGAGAAAAGGACACAAGATGTTTTCTCGGTGGAGAATGTAAACCCGTTATTGTTTGCCCACTTTACCATATTGTTAATTGTTAACTGAACTCTGCGTTCACAAATAGAAAAATTGCAAGATGACACAGAAATTTGAAGGTCATCGACATACAAGGAATATTGGACTGAAGGGGGAATTACATGCGAAATGGAATTTATTTTTATTAGAAAAAGAGTAGCACTGAGGACACCACCTTGGGGTACGCCATTTTCTTGCACGAATTCTCTAGAAAGAGTAGTTCCCAACTTGACATGAAATGTGCGTCTTTCTAAATAGTCCTGAATAGCACCCAGCATTCGACCACTAATGCCAAAGTTATATAGATCATTTATAATGCCGTATCTCCATGTTGTGTCATATGCTTTTTCTAAATCAAAAAACACTGACAAACAAAACTGTCTATTTACAAAGGCCTCGCGTACAGTCGTTTCAAGTCTAACAAGATGGTCAAGAGTAGACATTGAAGTACGGCCACCACATTGATACTTTGCAAGTAAGTTTTTTCCTTCAAGGACATATGTTAGCCTTCGGTTGATCATTCGTTCCAGGGTTTTTCCCAGACAACTTGTTAAGGCTATAGGTCTGTAACTGGTTACCTTAGAGGGGTCCTTTCCAGGTTTTAATAAAGGGATTATGTGGGCTACCTTCCATTGAAGTGGAAAAGATCCTTCCCTCTAGATTCGGTTAAAAAGGTATAGAATTAATTCTAGCGTAGAAAGGTGAAGATGGTTCAGCATCTCTTAATGGATGCCATCAGGACCAGCGGCTGAAAGTTTCGTATGTTTCAATACCAGCTGGAGTTCATGCACCGTGAAAAGGGTATTGTAATGTTCTCTCTCACCTCCAGATGTCTTTACAATTTGTCTTTCTGCTTGGAGCTTATGTCGTTGGAATACAGCTGGATAATGTTGAGAGCTGGAGACAAATTGAAAGTGCTCCCCCAGAATGTCGGCCTGCTCCTCCAAATTTGCAGGGCAGTACCCATTTCTGGTCAAGAGGGGAACAGAGAAAGCACGATAGGTGCCATTCACTTTATGGATTCTGTCCCACATTTCCTTGGGTGTTGTGGTACTGTTAATTGAGGAGGCATACTTCTGAAAACTTTGACGTTTAGATCACCTGTGGATAAATCTAGCTTGGGCTTTCATTTTCTTGAATTCAATTGCATTACTTGAAGTAGGATAACGTCTAAGTTTACCCCATGCTCGGTTTTGGTTCGTCTTTGCCTCGCGGCAATCCTGATTCCACCAGGGTTTCGGGCGCCTGGGGAGGCGCGTAGATGTTATAGGTATGTTCTGCATGGCCGCGGCAAGGATATGTTGTGTGAGTAGTTCGTTTAGCTCGTCGATTGAGAGCTGGTCAAGTGATGTGCAAGCTAGAAGTGAGGACTGGGTAAAACCTTCCCAATTAGCTTTGTCGAACTTCCACCGTGGTTCTCTTAGTGACAGTGTCAGAGGCGGGAGGCAACGCTCAAGGACAACTGGAAAGTGATCGCTTCCATACGGGTTCTGTATGACCCACCACGTAAAGAGAGGGAATAGGCTGGGATCAGCTATTGCAAGATCAATACATGTAAAAGTGTTTGACGAAAAGCTGTAGTGAGTGGGTTCTTTTTTATTCATCAAGCATAAATCTGAAGAGAGCAGGAATCGTTCTATTATTACTCCCCGTGTGTCCCGTCTGTTACTTCCCCACAAGGGATTGTGGGCATTTAGGTCACCAAGGATAAGAAATGAACGCGGAAGTTGTTTAACAAGGGCTTCAAGTTCTTCATATTTCAGTGAATAATTAGGAGGTATATATAATGAACATATAGTTATTGCACGATCAGTTAAAATTTTTGCGGCAACTGCTTCCAGTTTGGTGTCACGGCACACCTCAACACAAGGAGTTGGTCTTTGGACTATTATGGCAACGCCACCAGAAGCGTGGGATCCATATGGCCTATCCTTCCGGAATAGCTGGAAGCGCTTTAGTAAGTTTGAGTGGCTTTCTTTCAGGTAAGTCTCCTGAAGGCAAAGAGCTATGGGGCTGTGTTCCTCCAACAAGTTGTAAACATCATCGTAATTACAGAGTAGTCCTCGACAATTCCACTGTATGACGCTCATAGGATTAGCCAAGCTAATAATGCCTCTTGGCTATCTTAGCTGCATGGGGGAGTCACACATAAATTGTTGTTGTGGTTGTGTATGAGTATGAAAAGCCTTGCTCCTATAGGGTTTTATTAAGGTGGAGTTACCGGCTTTTTAGTTTTTTGCTTTGGGTTCTGAACTTCCATTTCCTCGAGGTCAGTGTCGGGGGCAGAAAGTTCTTCGCCGTCTGCCGTTGCTTCTGTATTCAACGTCTTCTTGTCGGCAAGCCTGTCAGAAGACCCCCAAAAGTTGGTGTTTTTGGGGTGCATACCCCGGCCTTTACCTGACACTTTAGGGCGAGCGGTCGACGTGCTAGGCCGAACCACTGATCCGTCCATCTGGTCGAGTTCTGCAGATGCTGCAGGAGCTGCATGTGAACGTGCTGTTTCCGTGGTGAGGAAGTCCTCCTTGAGAGGAGGAGCGGGGGCTCGCTCCTCTTGGGAGGACGACCTGCCGAGGAGTGGGCGATGGAGTTACATCCATCGCCTCTGTTGCACGCAAGTCTTTGGCATGACTTGGTGCCTTAGCTGCTGTCGCAGCCGTGAGGGAATGCCCAGGAGGAGAAAGCTTCAACCTGGGCGTCGAGGACTGGAGTGGTTTCCCAGGGATCCTAAGGGACGCCTGGGTCGCCACTGATAACTTAGGCGGTGCAGGTCTTCCGCTGGAGACCGCCTCGGCATAAGAGCATCTCTGAAAAGCGGAGAGGCGACGCTTTGCATCATGATAGGGTATGTTTTCTTTGACCTTAAGTGCGAGAATTACTTTTTCCTTTTTAAATTGGTCATGTTCTGGAATAGGCTGGGTGGTTGCCATTGCAATTTGCACATTTGTAGTCAGCGTTGCAGTCGTCAGCAGCGTTCTCGGTGCCGCTACACCTGGCGCATGTCTCGCGACCGCGGTAAGTGCGCGAACCATGTCCGTACCGCTGGCAACGAAACCAGCGAAGAGGATTTGGGACGTAGGGCCGCACCTTACAGATGATGTACCGGCCTTAACAGAAGCTGGCAAAATGTTTCTTTCGAAATTCAATACAACGTGCTTGGTGGGTTGTTCCTTGCCGTCCCTTCGGATATTAATGCGTTTTGCAGCCACAACCCCTTGGGATTAAAGGCCCAGCAGAATTTCATTCTCAGGACTGTTCATTTGGTCATCCTCTGAGATCACACCGCGTACGGTGTTTAGTGTACGATGGGCGGACACGGTGACCTTGATATCTTCGATGGTGGCAAGGTTGAGTAAGGCCGTAGCTTGGTATTTTTCATTCACATGTACGAGGAGATCGCCTGAAAAGAGCTTTTTTGCTTCAAATTTAGCTCCCAAGATGCCTTGAAGCACCTTAGCAACAATGAATGGAGAAAGCTTAGAGAGTGGTTTGGAGTTTTCTTCAGAGTGCAAGACGAAGAATTTTGTAAAGTGGTCACTTGGGTCATTTATAGTAAGGAAATAGGACAAAGCTTCGGTGCGGACCCTTTTCAGGGACCGATCGGAGGTTTTGTTGTGCTTGGAACCCATATACATGGGAAAGGAAGTTCAGTGCCCGGGCGCACCGCCCACAACGGAGCCCAACGAGGGGGTAGTTTATGTGCCATAGCAAGAAAGGCTTGGCTGACACAATTACTCACCAGTGCTGCCCGAGCACTATAACCTAGTGTGGTTGCAGGGACCGGACCTGTTTCCACTCAAGGTTGGCCCTTGCCACCTAAGAAGGTGAAAAAGGAAGGAAGAGAGTATAGAAGAAAAGAGAAAGAGGTGGAAGGAAAAGTGAAAGAAGGAAAAGTAGGGTAGAAGGGGCGATTGACTGAATCATCCTGGTCGGGCCAAGCCAGGACACCCGTCTACGAGAAGCAGGGGCCGAAGCGGCGTATTGTCTCGCCCGGGGGGCCGCGAAGGGTAATCACTTACTCCGGGCTCAGCGTAACCACCAGGGTCCCCTTTTCCCCGGACACGAGTCAAGCCACGCACAGCCAGACGTGGGTGGGCGAACCCACATGGCTCGGGGTTCGTAGTGACGCCACTCACCAAGCACCTACTAAAGTAGGTACCCCCTGCGTGCGGGTATGGTGGCCCACGTGGCTGGGGTCCGTGGTGACGCTACTCACCAAGCACTTAGCACCTGAGGTGCAGGCGCCCACTGCGGGGCTCAGGGTCCGTGGAGACGCCACTCTCCAAACACCTGCTTTCACAGGTGCCCCCTGCGGGGTGTTATTCATAAAATCATTCACATCTTGCAACAGATAAAGATCTAGAAGAAACTCCTTGTATAATCCGCACTTAAAGCTAGTTCACTGCGGTTAAAATTTTAACTTTTCGACGTGTATAG
Organism: Ixodes persulcatus; assembly: GCA_013358835.2. Classification (NCBI taxonomy): domain Eukaryota; kingdom Metazoa; phylum Arthropoda; class Arachnida; order Ixodida; family Ixodidae; genus Ixodes; species Ixodes persulcatus. Next base: position 24,746 of record JABSTQ010005400.1, read on the forward strand.
TCCGCGGACCAGTGTCCGGAAAATACGCTACTTTTATCATAAAACGTGTCGCCTCCTTTTATTTTACTCTTAACATAAAAATAACAAGATAGGTGTATAGTTGCAGATCTGATGCCCAATTTTACAGCTTAACTAGCAGCTCTGCCTTCCCAGGAAATTCACAGTGAACAGATGTTTCTTCCGCACAAAGTTCAAAAGGCTAAAGAATATATTGAGCGCGACTTAGAAACACGTTTTCATGGCCGGATTCTCCCAGGATGAATAAATTGTAACAATAAGCATTCTATCTTCTCTTATAGTTATAAAACTTTTGTAAGCAGGGATAGAGTGCAGGCGAGCAGGTAATAAATTGACATCTTGTAGACCCTGAGATGAGGAACGATAAAAAAACGGACGAAGACAACAAAATCTCAAACGATTTGGTTGCCATTCTAAACTTCGTACATGTATGTGCACGGCCGAATGAGTTCCTTGGAAACCCATGTCACGAAACCAGCCTCCATGAGATAACTTTGACGCGTGTCATAACAACTAATATGTGCGTTATGATATTAGGAGTATTGCTAAAAGCTGAAACCAATATGCTATTTGCTGAAAATGCTCCTGGAATGAACTACGTGTAGCAAGAAAGATTCCCGGTTAGAACACTACAATTAGAAAACATTTGTTAACCTGTTTGAAGTACTTACGTTCGTGTACACGACGTGATGCATTTGTTAGACACTCGTACCAGAAAACACGCCTCGATAAGATTATTTCACGTGATTTAAGACGCCGAAGTTGTTAGTTCTAACATTATGGTTGGTGACAGGCAACGAACCTAGCGACATTTACTGCTCAAATGAATTTATAACACTTCGAAAACCAAGCGCATCGCTTCAGTTTCTTGACCTCAATGACGTCATGGCTTGACTGAACTGTTTTTTTATTTATTTCTATTTGGCATTGAGCGCGGTATGGGATGGTTACGCCGAGGTAAGCCGGGTTATAATTTTACAGCCCCTTGCCTCCGGGTCTAGGACGCAAAGTCGTGCCGATGCCTGGTCTGCCTTTTTGTTACTTTCTGTGTACTCACGTGAGAATCCAAAGGTCGTGTACTCATGAAAGTATTTTGTGCGCCCTCTTCGGCAAGCCGATAGATCGATCAATCACCGAAACAAAGTCAACGCGCTCCGTCATCGCCGATGGCTTCTGCTGACTCAATTTAAATCGATATATTTTAGCGGAATGAGCGTTTCTTTAAGGTGGTTTGGTGCAGCAACGTGGAATTGTCTCGGTCGCCATTGCACGCATGCGTGACACCATCGAGTGACGCCTCGGCGTGCTGCCTCGCGAGACTCTGTCCGCAGCTCCGTTTGCTTTTATAAATAAGCAAATGCCCAAAATGAGGCCATCAAAGCGGTATTCATTCATGTGTAAAATGTGGTGCCCTTCCAAGTGTCGTGGTTGAGATCGCTCCCACTGTGATTCAAAAGAGCGGTTATCGTTGCTTCTTGACACTCTCATATATGGCGCGAAGTTGCAATCGTGTCTTGCCTCCACCCTCCATTATACGAAATGGAAAATTTTCCAGTCATCTTATTGATGGCCGTACATCGGAACGCAGCGATGTCATCCCGCTCGGAAAGCTGCGAGTTTCCCAGTCACGTCTAGAACCGATGTTACCGATTTCGCCATCTCCGGCAGTAGGCGACGCTCTATTTTCTTCAGAGCCGTGCGGGCGCATTACGCCCGTGGGCGAAGCACTCCTTTGCTTCTTGGCTTCTCGCTCTCTCTAGTAGTTCTTCTGACCCATGATTCCGAACTAAAGTAAGAGGAGTGTTTGTACTTTGTCCCCTGTGTCGTCCCTTGTCTCCGGTTGAAATCGTGTGTAACGTCATCCAGCTCGCCTTTACACGATTTTTTTTTTTACTTCTGAGACCTGGGATTGCAGTGCGTAGGGTGATTTCGTCTGCTTTTTTCACGGGGAAGAGGGGGGGGGCAATTATTTCAGAACGTCGAGTTTATATTGGCTGATTAAACAAAAAAATGTGGGTAAATCCCAAGGCATCTAGCATTGAGGTCTACCCAGTATTCTTCTAATCAAAGCCAAACCCGCACAAGATGCAGACAACTTGCTCTCCGCATTAGACGAGCTTCTTCTAACAAAAATCATTTATGATACATAAACTGTAAAAATATAAATTCTTTGAAAGCCCTTCAGGTACGTTTATGGCTGCACACGACGCGATAAAGTTTTAAGACATTTGTGCAATAAAATGAGTCTTCATGGGAGTTTCCACTTAAAAAAAATATTCATTTGGCTTTTTTGTGTCACCAGTGTTTGCCGTGATCATTGGGAGTTTTTCTGTCGACTATAGATTCTTATTGCGTTATTTCTTATCTGAAATTCATTTTATGTGTTGTTTTTTATAGTTTATAGTGTCTTGAGCAAAACACTTTCCAAAAGTGTTTTGCAAAAGTGAACAAAACAACAAAACACTGGCTCGCTCAGTATTATTCTCTAACGTCACCCCGCCCATGCTCTCGTGAGGAAACACACGATCGAGGGCTCATAGTTTGGTGCGCTGACGGATGGTCGGCATATACAAATACTACACCCTTTTCTCTTTAAGGGTTTCACCATATATTTCGGGTGGTCGACTCACCCGAGCTCTCACCCACGTCGCGTGTAAAGACACAGTCTTTGTTTATGCTGAATGTCGCGCAGGTTGGACATTTCATCGTTTCGGTACATTCATGCCTGGTTAATATATGAGCCCCGTTAATATGGATACCCCGCAATATAGACACAAGTTTTCGAGCAAAAACTGGGAACATACACGCATTTTTGTCTCGTCAATATGAAAAAATCACATTATGGACAATTTTGGGGGGAACGGAGACGTCCATATTAACGAGACTTCACTGCATACGGTTGTCTAGTCTGCTCTGACGCACTCGCGTTCCGAATATCTGTCATGGCGGTCTTCTTAGCGCATGTCCCACCCTGGTGGTGACGGCACAGCTCGTCCACACCGAATCAGACACAGTTTCAAAGAGTTTTTTCATTCTTCTTATTTCCGCGATTTGTTCACTGTTATGTTGTTTTTTTTGTTTTTTTCCGAGGCATATATAAATATCATGGTCAACCTCTCCCAATGTTGTGTATACAGGTCGTCTTGCACGCATTCTTGGTTGCGTAATAATTACGTAGATTATAGCAAGCATTCTCAAATGTAAGTATGCGGCGACTTCCGTCGAATAACCAGTTAGAGTGGCCCGGACCGTCAGAATAGCAGGTGATCGGTTTCCCGTACACTCTAAAAAAAAGCCCAAGCGTCTACTTGCCCGCGCAACACTCGGAGAGGCAATCACCGCAACTTACGGAGGCAGCTCAGCGAATGACGATGCCGAAGCAAGTTTAGACCAAAAAACGCAGTCTGAGTTGTGACATTAAGCAATAGAAAACGTCACGCTTGCATTGCTTAATGCCACAACTCAGACAGCGTTGTTTGGTCTAAAACCTATGTTTCGGCATCGTCATTCGCTGAGCTGCCACGGTAAGTTGCGGTGATTGGCTCTCCGAGTGTTGTGCGGGGGAGTAGGCGCATCCGCTTTTTTTAGAGCGTACGGCGAGCAATCGTGCTTATGAGGTCGACGTGTGCTCGGACATGTATCGTCGCAGAGTTCCTAGGTTGCTTGACTGTTTTCTGTACGATCGCAGATGTTGTCCCACCTTGGAACGCAGCGCACTCCGTTGAAGAACCAGAGGAGATGTGGAGGTTCCCTGCAGTTTATCAGTTTCAATCGAGTCAAGCAACGCCGGTAAAAATCTGCAAAAACTAAACGTTACACATAAGCCCTATAAATGCCCGAACATCTCATTATCCCTCTGCAGCCAATCAGTTTGCGGCATTAGCCCATAAGAATGCCCAAGGACCAATCAGGAAGCGAAAAACGCGAATTATCTTGACAGACCACACCCTATCTTTCTTAAGGTGGACGTGACTATAATCGTTTTATTGTTGTTGGTGGTTGTGTTTTAAAGCTGTTTTTTTCTCATTTTTTTGCCATATTTAACGCATGTTTATAATTTGCTGGCGCAACATTTGGTCTTGTTACTTATTGAAAAAAGCAAGGCTCGACCAGGTTTTTTTTTGTCTTTTTGTCATTGGATGGTCAAGAAAAAAATGAAATATTCTTTCAAATGATCACTCCTCGGCTGACGAATTAAATAGGGCGTAAAGTAGTTTCAGGCATTACGCTAAAATGCCGTGTTTTTATTTTCAAATTACAGTCTGCACCCGATGTCCGCGAAAAGAGGACGGGGGCCGAATTTGGGGTCACGGATTAAAGTTTTAGCTTAGTCGATAGCCCCGCACAAGATGCATAATCCGCAAGCCATGCATGGTCCGCACTTGGTGCCTATAATCCAAAAGTAAAAATTATTGCACAGCGCATCTTGACAAATATTGGCTTTCTTGGCAGACAATGAAGCCTGTATTATGCACAGGTCATCATGAACATAATCGATTGTTCATTGAATCTGTCACGCCTCATCAAGGTAAAGGATTAAAAAAAAACAGGATTCCCGCAATCAGCGCAACCTGTACATTGTCCGCAGGCGTAATATTTTAACTTACAGGCACGTATAGTGCGTGCCCTATAGTACAAAGAAATACGGTACTTTTCTTGTGAAAGCAACTACAACCTTCATTTCCTTAAATTGTTCCAATAGATAATTTGAGGCTCGGATCATTCACGCCGTGTATCGCTTGAGCACCACACTGGAAATTCAGTACTTCCGCTAAAGGTAGCTTTGCAGTCTTGTTATTCTTCGATCCTTTATTCAATATCAACTGTTGAAAATAATTCCAATCAAATAACTTAGGAAATTATTATCTTTCCCTCAACATGAGACTACAAACATTGGCTGGTAGTTTTAGTTTAAATGTTCAGCTGTACCGCTAATGTCCTAGTCAAACTGGAGCGACAAACAAAAACAAACGACAGCGACAAGCCTCAAACCAGAGTCTTTCGCGATTTGATTGGCTTTTTAGAATAAAAGAGGCTATGCTCAAACACGAGCATCATGCACCCAAGGTTATCTTTGGCAGGCTTGAAATCACTCGTGCTTACTTCAGAAGCACCGAACGACTAAACGCCTGCCAAAAGTAGCATTGTGAACCTGCTTCATGCGTTTTGAGGCTTTTCTCTGTCGTTATTTGTTTCTGTTGGTCGCTTTAGCGACCAACAGCGACTCGGGCATAACTATAAGACCACCACGTGTATACCCTCGACGCAAAATAAAGCGCACATATTTATCGCCCATGCGCATTCTAAATTGGTGGAAATGCATCCAGAGATACGCCCACAGCACCGTTGATTGCGTTTTCTGTATGTCGAAAAAAAAAAATAGATTAATAAAATGTTTGTCAGATTTTGCATTTAGAAGAGAAAAGCATTGTGACTAAAAATCTAAAAACGAAGGGCACAGGAGAGAAAATGCTCATAGCGTCTGAGTTCTTCGCAAGAAACCACAACGAGCGACATCAAAATTAGAACAAACCATAAAAACTCCTTTATAGCTGCCTTCTTACAAAAGGAACTGCTGATACCTAGGAGCACTCTAGGCTTCTACGTTGTTAACAAAACTTGGAGCGCTATTATCAAGCGAATGAATTGTTGCGCGCGGCCTGATGAATTCGTCGAATCCGCGTAAGCATGCAAATGTTTTCCTCGAGATTCTTTCTAAATGTTCAGGTAATAAAGCCTATATTATGTTGAGCACGCGTTTCGACGACTAATTCAGCGACAGCACATTGATCAGTTTCTTTTACGCTCTTTGTGGTATAATGTTTCTAGCAAAATTATTCAAGGACTCTACCGAAAACAAAAATATTTGTACCCATACGGGCAATCGTCATTAATATCATTCAAAATACTCACACTAAAAAAAATATGAAAGCTAGATAGTTGTATAAACGGACTACAGAATTTTAAGTGGTTCAACACAATCTCCTTGAACTTTTACACTTATTATGCAAACACAACCCACAAAAGAATTTTGGGCTACAACTATACTTAATTAAGGTGTTACTACTAAAATAATTATTAAAACAGGGAGAAGAAAACCATGCAGTTTGTGTGCAATCTGACAGGAGAAGTATGGTAGACAACCAGACTCCAAATACAACTTTACTTTGCACATTAAGAAAATGGCGTATAGCGAGTCATAGGGCTCCTTCGAAAGGCACTGTTAGGTACGGGCTGTATAGGTGCGAATGTGTTTTTTTTTCAATTCAAACCGCACGCCGGACAAATTAACCACCTGTCTGATTTTAATCACCTCGTCCCGATCTCTGCGTGTTTTCTTCGCCACACTCAGTCCCACAGCCTAAATATTATAAGTGCAAACTTAAAAAAAAAAAAAACTTATTTTTAAATACTTTTTGAAGGAACCTTAAGTTATTTCAACAAATACCATATATCTTGGGACCCTGTTGCACGGTCGTGCAATGCGGGACGGAATGGTGCCGTCTCGAAATGAGGACAGCGTGGGTAATTCTCATAGCCGTCGTGGTTGGTGTTGTGGATGCCACGGACGGCCGCCACTTGAGCTCGGTGATCCGTGAAGTAAGTGTGTAACCGCAATGAAAGTTCCTAAAACGATCCAACATTGCGCGTAGCAACTGGAGAGTTCCAAAGTGGGATTTCCCATAACGCGAGTAAAGTTGAAAAACAAGTCTTTCAAGCAGACTACACGGAAGACTTCCCTTTCTTCGAGTCATTACTGAAGGAATGGCGGGACGGCCGACTGGAAACCCCGACCTCCCTGGCCTCGCACCAAGAGCTTAGAGAAGGGTTTTTTCGCAATGGCGACGACGGGAGACGAAATCGAAATCTCTGCAGTGTCGTCCATAAAAAATTCGCTTTAAAAAAGAAATGGTGTGTTTATGTGCGCGTGTGTGCGTGAGCACGTGTGTGTGTGTGCGCGTGTGTATGTGTTTGTGTGTTAGTGTACATGTGTGTGTGTCCGCGTGTGTGTTAGTGTGTGTGTGTGTGTTCTCTTCAAATATCGGTGCATTTTGGTGACACGTTTCGGACGGACGCTAAACACGGGGATTATCAATGAAAAAAATCTAATTAAAGTCAAATGAAAAGAAGAGAGTTTTGATCAAATTTAGTTTTCACTGATGCAAGAACTTCTAAAAATTTGAGTTTTCCCAGGTTAATTTTTTTATTTTTTTTATTTTTCTGGCTTTTAACTACGCATCACCGAAGGCTCATTTTCCGCCCGAAGGTAGCGCGAGAGGTCCGAACCAGTTTACAAATTTTCAGCGCGAACATATATTTCATTCAAAAGTTTTAAGAAAAATGGTGGCCGACGGAGGTCTCGAATACATGGTGCTGTATGGCGCCACAAACCGAAAACGAGCGAAAATGGGCCCCTTCTTCCCATTGAAAATTTCATGAAATAGGTATAACTTTTGAATAAACAACGGTTCGTACTGAAACGTTGGCATCTGGTTTGAACCCGTAGCGCTACCCAGAGCCGTGTATAGAGAGTGTGGTCAATGGGAGGCGCAGGCAGAGGCAGGGCTCGCAACAGACGCAGAAAGAGGGCTTGACACGCTCTCTTGGCCGACAAGAAGCCGAAAAAAATCCCCAAGCGGTTGTAGCGAGGAAGAGTTTTAATCGTCGGTATAGGGTTTTACTAAGCGCGTAAGCGGTAAATGTAGTAACTCTCCATGGTTAAAAACGGTGCACGTGATGTTTTCGTCATGATTATGCAGAATGACGTAAGAAATGAATGTGCCACTTGAACTCTCTTTGCTCAGACAGAGTGTGACAGCTCGGACGGCAGATTCCCGGCCCTCGGTGCCTGGCGTACAGATTATGTGGATCGTTCCGCTAGTCTCACTCTTCCACCATGATTTTGGATGACCGGGATTAAAACATCGCGTGCACCATATTTTAAATCTCCGAGAGTTACTCCGACGCGCTTATTGTGTTTGTTTCTAGAGACCACCACAGGGTATTATTTCCGGATCATTGTTGGCCACATTCGAGTATCTGAAGACGCCCTGGAACACGCCCAGCCCGCTTTCAGCCGATAACGTCTAATCATTTGACTCCTATACTTCCCAATGAATGGCCAAGTTTTTTTGTATATGCGGCTCTGGCGCTACCTTTCGGCGATGAATGGGCGTTTGGCCATGCATAGTTTGTTTTTGCGGTAAAACAAAAACTTGGAAATTGTATTTTGGAACACCCTGTACGTGTGTTTTGAGGTTAGAATCCTGCAGACAAATAAGATGATGACATACAAGGCGTAGTCCTTCCCACTAGTGCTTGAAGTCTCAGTTCATACCGTAGGGCATAAGCAACGCGTCTAACCCATACGCATATTCTACGATAAACGCGCCGCAAAGTGAAATACTGTTCTAAACCAAATTTATTTCCGTATTTTTTCTTCCCTGTATAATAAGATGTTGAAACATAAAACCTATATCTTCCCCAACTTCATTTCCGCATACAGTTTGTCACGCATAGCTTTTTTAGATGCATACTCGTTGCGGGCATCGTCGCAATAATTGACGTACTGTTTTATGCAAGGCCTTCCGTCAAAGAACTATAGTCGGTTACAAGTGAAGAAGGTAGGAGAAGCATCGTCCATAAGCGTGGTGCGCCCGTTTCAAATCCATCCGCAGTCGAAAGACTAGTTCCCTGGAAACGCCCCAGTTTACGCTTTAATGATTCGATTAGGACTACATAGTGATGCCAACTTGTCTAAGACCCCTACTTTTTAAATGGTAACTGCCATGAAAAAAAAGTGTATTTTAAACCGCCTAATTGGGACAAGCATGTCACGAAACAACTTTTCCGCCAAAAACTAATTTGTTTACAGCAATATTTATTGCGCGAGACTGATTTCAGTTTGCGGCAATTTCGTCCGTTTTAAATCGCGCGCCCCAAAGGTTGAATAAACGTCGAGGAGTGACGTATAACAGCCACTCCGCACGCGTCTAAAGAGCGGGTGTTTCAAATGTGAAGAATTGTGACTTCGACTAAATTACGTCCTGTGGCGTAAAAATTGCTAGAAAAAAATTGTTTTTTTTTCGCGGAAAATTTGTTTTGTAACAAGCTTGTTTCTTATAGGCTGTTAAAAAAACATTTTTTTGCAGTTACCCTTTAAGAAAGCGACCTTTGTATTCATCGGAGAGGAAACTGAGCCCCTGAAGTTGCCTTTGTATCCATCGGAGGGTGAACCTAACCCCCCAAAGTCGATTTTGTTTCCATCGGAGGGGAAAATTCTAAACTTCCCCTCCTGGATTCCACAACGCTTGGTCAAAGTCGAAAAATAAAGCAAATATTAACAAAAAGGCAAAACCCTCTCCCGCGTTAGCCACGACGTCACGTAAACGATGGGACGCTATTGAATGCGGAGGTGGCGGAGGTATATATTAATCCCTTTGAGGGGCATTAGCCGCTAATTTCTTGGCCTGTAACTTACTATTGTATGTCCGTAGAGGTTTCTTGCAGCCTATTTGTTTTATTCCTAGTTATGAACTGTACACTTATGTTTGCCGGAGTTTTTTCATGTCCACCGATTTGCCTTAGAATTGTCTCATCGCACACGTAGACACGCGTGACCAACTTGGCGAAATGTTTTCAAGAAATCAAATGTTTTCGTGAAGTTATCAAATTTTCAGGTTAAATATTTGGGGTCAGTTCCAAGCAGTAGCCCTCAGCTGGCAACGATGCTAGTCACACAGGAAATGACGCCGATGTTAGGTACCCCCGCCATTGCTTCCGCGCCCGCCCGCACCGATCTCGAGGTGCTACCAAAAACGCATAGTAGGCAAAATCGGGACTCAGTTACCGTACCCATACAATAGGTGGCGGCAGCTGCTGCTGTGCCGTCGACTTCCCTATCAGCGACACAAATTCTCCAAACGTGTCGGTTCTCAGCTTTCCAAAAGAATGCGTCCTGCGCGAGCAGTGGCTTCGAGCCGTACGGCGTAAAGCATGGAGCCCGACCACCCCGCATCGAAAGAGGCGCGCTGACAAAAGGGTGAATAACAGAGGTTGGTTTGGCATTTCATTCACGTGACCGTTGGAGAAACAATGTCGCTTTTCCAAGCTGCTGTCGTTTTCTTACTACGAAACGGCGTGGATTGTCGAGGAGGGTTGAAACTGTTCATGCATTTGAATGTCTGGTATTGCGCTCGCTGAGTGAAGTGCCGGGCGATTGAACCGGCAACCAAGACAGAAGACAGAAGTTCCAAGCGTTACTAGATGCAACGGCCTGTGATGCGCCTTGTTGATCAAGTTCACATCTCCCGTAAGTTGTTGTTAGAGTTTTTATTTATTTATTTATTTCTCTTTATTTTTTTTTTTTTGGGGGGGGGGAGGAGGCAAAGAAGGGGGCAGAGAAGGGGGGGTGACTTTAGGCAGTTATTCGGTTATGATCGACACCCGTGCCACGATCGAAGGCGAAGGGATGTGGGGATAAAAGTGAGTCTTGCACGCCACCCAGGTTTGTGCAAATTAATATTATTGATATCATATTTGAGGAGGTAGAACGGAAAAATAAAGGAGTGAAGAAGAGTCCGAATTGTCTTCCGTCTGCACATGCGTGGGCTTCTCTATGACATCCGCTAGCGTAAGGGTTTTTGCGGTCTCTGGTCACTTCTTCGTCTGTCCCACTTGGGGAGCGTCCGTTGGGGGCGTGCATAAGGCTTTTATATTCCCGTGGATGAGACATGTATTTCTGTGTATTTGTCGCATCACGTAGCTAGTTGCATGGTTTCAAAAAAAAGGATTGAGGATTAAGGGTAGAGCACGCACATGAACCATGTCATGATGACGAATACTGGGCATTCCAGTTACCATTGTTTCAACTAAATAATTCCATAACCTGCTCCTTGCAAAATTTGCAAGATATCTACTAATCGTCGAAAATACTTGTTTTAGAGTACTCCTTTTGGTGGCAGCTGAAAATGCGTGCCGGGTCTAAAGATGCAGATTAAAAAATTGCGCTCGGAACAACTAGTATTCCTTATTATCAATTTCCTCTTACTCTGTATTTTGGTTCTCTGATGCTGTGAGAATAGTGATCAGAAGACTCGTTCTTGTTTACTTTTAGGAGGTGCATGTTTGGATGATGTGAAGTAAATGGATAAACAAGATTTTTTTTTCCTTTACCCATGCCCATGCAAACATGAAATATTCGGTCGATGGAAATGCTTTCCGAATGCGCCGAATTACTAAGGCTGGAAGCCTCTGGCAATTGCCCAGGAATCCCCACACCAACCATACGAAGAGCCTGTAGGTTGTGTACATGAGTCGTATAAAGAAAGCACTTAGCAAATAAATTAAGACAGATTTTTGTTTATCTTGCCTTTCATAGCAGCATTATTCATTGCACAAGGTGTTTCCTGCATGTGTGTCACATCACGAACTTATGACACAGTGTAATTTCCTCCTGCAACGACGTCAAAGCTATTGGCGCGAGCGAGGGGACTGGTCTCGCGGTTTATCTGGAGCAAATGGGACGCGAAGCAGTGTGACACGCTCGCACTAGTAGTTTCGGTAGCGCTGCACACTGAGCATAAAATGATTTACTATTTCACTGGAATGTGCGTTGGGATCAACTAGCAACACTAGCTCCTAAAAAAGAGATGCGATCGAGCGTTAAGCCCGCACTCGTGCTGTGAAGGCTACAGGGACGTGCTCCCAGCTTCAATAAGGGGCCTCAGATACACGGACGATCGTGCGCCGGGGAACCCTACAAAAGTCATGATCGCGCGCTTCCTAACCTTCAAGGGCTACAGGTGAGGTAGACTGCAGACTGCCCCACCGGCTGTTGTCGCAGAACCTCACGCATATCGCTGTGTATTGGTGTGTAGTATCGCACATGACGAGCGTGGCCTTCGAGTAGATCCTTTCGGAAGCACAAACGCGGGTTGTCTCGTGGCGCGGGATGCAGTTGTGGCGCGAAGCGGACCCACCACAGAAACTTCCCCACAACACAGATTTTCGAGCCTCAGCGCGGGGAAGCACCCGCCCCAGGAACACCCATGGCAAATGTACGTGGTCAGTAGAGTGCACCTAGAAAATAGAAAAAGGGTAATGTCGAAAAAGTCCTACCAGTCTCCATCACTGTCGACGGGTTGCCCAGATTGCACTGCCCAGCGCGGCCGGAGACCGTACTCTCCACCGCCGTTGGCGCGATGAAGCAACGCCGGAGGATCGAAGGAGAACGAATACTCACTGAGATCGAACTCTAAATCCGCGCTGCCGAGTTGGGAGCAGCTGCTTATTCTGCCCGAGTCAAGCGCCAGGGCCATTTCTTTTTTAGAGGAGCGCTAGCCGCAAGCGCTACCTCTTGCCACAGCCTTCCTGGATTGCCTGCCCAACAGTGACGTCTCCGCACTACCACGAGAAACCGAAACCTCCCGTGTGGAAATCGGGAATATGGTTTCGGTATCGTCTTAATTTGTACTTTTCTAATTAACTACAGTCGATTTCAAAAAGTCAAAGACCATTTCAGAGCGAGCGAATTACCAGTTTTCAGAAAACACCATGATCATCGGTAGCTCGAGAAAACGGCGGATTATCCCCTTAATCCCTGGAAAATAAACGTTCGACATGAGCCCCGGTCAACCAGATATATGTATTCTCTTAAATCTTAATAAAAGCTTCGACCTCAACTAACGCTTGACAACCGATGGGTCTGTGTACTCTTTAAGCCAACACAGATCAGAGGCACCGTGACGATGCATTTTTAGAGCGCGGCTCTTAGGCAACCCTTCCGCGTTTGGCGCCGTCGCCATTGGCGTCGGCGTAACCGCGCGTTGCACTATGGGAAGTCACAGCCCTATACACCAATTCAATTCCCCGCTACATTTAGCTGGGAAAATGTCGTCATGTGACTTCGTGTCACTTCACCTAAGGGCAAATTCAGTTTCCTTTCTTAATTCAGTGGGAACATTGACGTCACCTGAACTCAACACTAATTCAATTCCCCGCTAAATTTAGCGGGGAATTGCATAGAAGGTACAATGGAGGAGAAGAGGGTAGGCAGGAGGGCATGGATGAGGGTATGGAGGAGGGAAGGGTACGGAAGAGGAGGGTACAAAAGAGGAGAAGGGGAAGGCACGGAGAAAGAGGAGGCCATGGAAGAGGAAAAGGTGAGGGTACGGATGAGGGGAAGGTTCGTACTCTCCCCTCCTCTCTGCCCTGTTAAACTTAAAACTAAAACGTAAAAAAACGTATGCAAAGTAAAATTGTTCAATATAGCGTGAATAAAAAAATAATATTATAACGTGAACTTACAAAGAAAAAAATGTTTAGAGCTATATTTTTGGCCCAAAACGAATTTGAAGCTGATGCACGCGGGAGCCCACAGAAAAGTGGCAACCAGCAGTCACGTGATTGGCCACTATAGTCACGTGGTGCTTGCGATCTTTCGGGAGCTTTATATGTGCTCTAATATACTTATTAATCTTCGGTTTTTTTTTTTTGCCCTTTTTTTTACAAAATATTTCGTCGTTTGAGAAACAACAAGTATAAGAAAATCGTCACTTCCGTTTTTGACTCCAACGACTCCAGCGGGAGCTGCGATTCGCCGCACCGCTGCCCGCAGGCAAATCGTAGGCCACGGAGCTTTCCGCGGGGAGGTCGCTGCTCTTCGAGGCGTGTCCTCGTAGTTAAGCCCTGGCTGCTTGATGCCGTCAAAAAGTCAACATTTCTGCTCCGGATTCATCGCTAATAACGACGACTATCTCTGCGACGCTCACGGGGCTAAGCTCGGCACGGAGAGATCAAGGCGAGTTCTCCACCGAACTCGCCGCCGACCGCGATTGGTCGGCGCCGTGCATGACGACACGCGCCGTCACTTTCTAGGTCGTGACGTCAGAACGGAGGGTTTGAGGCGGTCGGAGAGTGGCATATTCGGACCTCGCGGCGAGATGGTATGACGTCATTGTGACGTGGCAGAAGCCGCCGCGGATAGGAAAAGCCAGAGCCGTATATGGGGAGAGTTTGGCCAGGCTATGATCTTGCCGCCATAACACACCCCCTCCCGAGTGAGCCAATCAGCCCGCGTCGCAGAGCGACTGGCGTAATAAGCGCATGCGCGTGAACTCTCGGCTGCTCCCAGCTGAATGGGGAGTGCCGCCATTTTCATTCATTCGCTCGGCGGAATGCATGGGATCGACATCCAAATTCCGGTTCTTTCCTTTTATAATTGTCATACTCTGGCAAGAAAATGGTATACTGTTATTCCTTGGTGGCGTAAAAAGCTAACGAATTAGGTTTCTCAACGTTTGAACGCAAACTTTGACTCAGGCAAAAAAGAAATAAGCCCGTAGCAGGCGAGGCGTATCCTGAACAGTGATCGGCGCCGGCAGCGTTGCGTCAAAATGATGGTCGTCTCCTCTTTGCTCCCTTGTTTCTCTCTCGCTCCTTCGGCGCTCCCCTCCCTTTCCTTCACTTTTCTCCTCTCCGACGCCTTCGTTGCCACACCCACTGACTAAAGCCTCCCAATATACGGCTCTGGGAAAAGCTTGCCGGCTCCGACCTAGGCGAATTTGGGCAAGTTAGGCGCGAGATGAGGGCCAGAAGCGTCCAAAATGGAAGCGGTTTTGTTCGTGTTTCGGCGTCGGATTAGGTATTTAAGCCACGCCAATGTGTTTGAAAGGGACCACGCTGATTTTCAACAACACTATCACCTCTCGAAAGGCGTGGTAAGGTGGCTGTGTGATGAACTGCGTGGCGAACCGGGCTTGAGGCGATGGAGCCGTGAATGGACCGTCGTCCCCGTCGCGAATCCTACAAATAAATTCTACAAAGTGAATCCTAGAAACAGATGGCAATCTGCAACGAGGAACGCAATTTATCATTACCTACAGGCTTTTAGAAGTATTGTGATGGTTTGCTGCGCTGCGTAGATGCAAGAAAAGCGCACTTGATAAAATTTAAACTAAAACATAGGATAGAAGAAAAGCAATGTACATGAATGGCGCAGACTAACAACTGTGTAATTTCTTTCTCGTCTTTCTTCCTCCACACCGTATTTTGACGAACAGATTGGTCGTTCGTTGTTTATGCAGCAGGAGAACATGCCACAACATGGCAACATTGTTACCTGTAGATAAGCAATTTAGCCAGTGCAGTACGACTGCTAGCCTGGGGTCTTTAACGTGCACCACGCCAGACTTGTACGTAATCCGTTACAAGTAACGAAATTACTTGCAATCCCTTACATCTATCAGTAATTTAGTAACGGAATAATTGCATCTTTTCTAGAGTAATTTTAAAGTAATTCCCTTACATTTTTTTACGTAACGAATTCTTTATAATCCGATACATTTTTTTTTTTTCAGGACCAAACCCCCCCCCCCCCTTTTTTGAAAAAAAAAAGGGTTGTTTTTATTTTGGCACTTTTCAGTTCCGCAATGCTAGCCTTTTCTTGCAACAACAATTCCTCTGCAGATGTTTTTTTTTTTTTTATTTTATAGACCTTACAACATTGTCAGAAGATCCAAATGGGCATTTCTACAACAACAACAAAAAGGCGGGGGGGGGGGGGGGGGGGGCAAGTTATATCCGCTTTTTTTAGTCCCTTTGTTTTTTCTTTGCGATCGAAGACGGGGAGAGGAGGATACCAAGTGATTGTGGGCCTCTTCGAGAAGCTCGAGGCGGTAAGTGCACAGATAAGCATTTACCATGTCCTTCTGGGGTATATGTGACTACGACGATTTTTATAAAGTCAGAACCGGAGACAACGCTTTGTCTACTCTAAAATCCACTAAAAGATGTGATAATATGTGAAGGTGTTATTGCCACCATCAGTCTCGTTCATTGCTGCACATTTGTCATCTCTTAGAAGACAGGATGCATATTTTTCTAGCTACTTACTTTTTTGTAGTCCAACTTCTAAGGTTGGCCCACTCTATTTGTGATTTCCAGCCAGGTTATCTGCATCTCAGTCATCCTTTTTGTGAGTCAGCTTTTTGCGAGCGCTTCGAAAATGGTAATATAGTCTTTCTTTTTCATTCTTCCTGTTTTTACCTTAACAAGACGCATCGATTATCTCAAGCTGATATTTTTACAAATGAAACATGATGGTGGCTGATGTAGACTTGATATTTTGGGCTTGAGGAGAGAGTGAAACTCGTGAGTGTGGACATGGCGCGGTTTACTTAGTACTCTGCCCTTCGCTGCCAGTGGCATCAGTGGACGTCTATCTTGAAAACAAGGGAGTAAACTGCAGTCCGTCCGTGCTCTGTGCGTTTTTGAACGGCCCCAAGAAAGGTACACACGGCGAACGTGTGTTTATATTTCCTTGTTTTAACCGACGCTCTAATTAATTGTTGTTATGAATGTCTTGTTTTCTTTTCTCGATTACTTATATTTATATACTGGAAACTTTTTCGTATTTACCAGCGTCTCAACCGAGGCTTGACTTGTTTAGAACCAAAGGAAGAAGAATATTGAGCCAAACCGTATTTATTATTTAATTATCACCTTACTGTTACAACTATGTTTCGCTATTGTCTGGCAATACATGCCGGTATAGTAAGATGTCCATAATTCAATTCTTATTCTAGTCTTGGCTAGATGTATGACGATTTCTACAGCTTCGCGATTTCGACAATAGAGAATTTTGGGTTCCGGAAGGAACGTCCCCGGAAAAAACGTCCCCGGAAAAAATGTCCCCGGGAATAAAGTCCCCGGGAAATATGTCCCCGGAAAAAAAGGCCCAAGGTGGAAAGTAGGAAAAAATGTTCCCAAAGGTACATTTTTTCCACTGCCGTGCGATCCGCTTTTGACTTTTGTGTATGAATATAGAGTCTGTCATTTGATACCTGATTTTGTAACATTGCATCTGAACTGTTTTTGTTTGTTTTTTATTGTGAAATAAACATTTATAACACTTCTAGCTAAAACCAAATTATTGTGTTTGAGGAAATTTGAGAGGTACTTGTGTACCATTTCCAAATAGGTATAAAGCGCGACACTTAGCACGAACAAGCAATCGCTAGTTTTTTTGTTCTTTTGTTTTAAATCCTTTTTTTCATAGAAACGAAGGGTTCATTGTCATCAAAGTTATTATAGGTACTGAAAGTGCTTATTTAGGGATATATTGCAGACGGTAAAATTTCGTTCCCACTAATACTCTTTTTAAGTAAAATGTGGAAATTTGCGGATGTCGTTTCGCGCTAACAGTGTCGCGATGTGTACATCGCGTAATCGCATATCTTTCTTATTTGTTGGGGCCGTTTTTTCTTACTTGCCACACGGTGCCTTTTTTCCCAAGGACATATGACCGGACCGTCCGAAGGCCATGAAGATCAGGGAAACCCAGAGATAGAAAAACCCTTGGGGACATTTTGTCCTACTTTCCACCTGGGGCCTTTTTTTCTGGAAGCATTTTGTCCGGGGACTTTTTTTCCGGGGACATTCGCTGAAAAAGCTCAATGTAGAGCATAAAACATTCGTGAGGCACAATATGGCACTTCCATGACGGGACGGGACTTTCGAGTGTCAACTGTTGCTCAGATTCCTCAAGGCAAATAAATGGAACAGGTGGCAGCAATAAGAACTTGAATAGCCCTCTCCCCTTTGTTTTTACTTGAGGACAATATTGTTGAAAGTAACGACACGAAAGTAACGGATTACTTTTTGGTTAACGGTCACTTACTTTTATAGGAGGTTAATTGTAAAGATAATTATTTATTTTATTTATTTATTATTTTATTATTTGATTTATTAATTTATTCATACTGTTGGCCTACAGGCCGTTACAGGAGTGGGATATTGGTAAAACACCCAATTTTTAACGCACAATTCCACGAACAATACATTTCATGATTGTTTCTGCACAATAATGCATTCAAAACATAGGCAAACAAAGAAAACAGAAAACACACACAAAAAGTAAATAATTAGATCATATTTTGTTGGGCGAGACTTCTCAGGAGGGCTTCAAAACCCTCAACGGTGTCACCTTCAAAAACATCTTGGGGCAGGCTGTTCCACTCATCTATAGTCCGTGGAAAGAAAGAATTTTTAAAAGGATCGATTCGCGCTTTCATTGGCATTATCATTTTATTGTGATTTCTTCTAAGTCCCCTAGTAGAACGATCCTTTAAATATCGCAATGAGTCTATGTTGAGACTATTTTTTGTATCAAATAAAGAAATTTTAGTCTAGCCACTTTTCGACGCTCTGCCAGTGATTGCAAGTTGAGATGAGTAAGCATCGCACTGACAGACTGAGTCCTTCGGTATTGTGCTGTGATAAATCTGGCAGCTCTTTTTTGTACCTTTTCTAATTTTTCAATTTGTTTTTTTTCTGTATGGGTCCCACACGGCACTTGCGTATTCTAAGACTGGGCGTACAAATGTTAAATAAGCTGTAAGTTTTACTTCCTCTGTCGCTAATTTAAGGTTACGTCTTAAAAACCACAGTTTTCTTTCTGCAGAGCTCGCAACATTGTCAACATGGAATTTCCAATTAATATCACTCGATACGGTTACACCCAGGTATTTAAATTTGCTGACGAACGTTAAAGGTTTATCGTCCAGTTCGTAGTTATAAGCAAGAACGTTTTTAATCTTGTTTGTGATCCTTGAGAATACAGTTTTTGTTGGGTTAATTTGCATTTCCGACCGCTTGCACCACTCATTTATGGTATTTAATGCTTTATTCAAAGTTATCTGATCTTCAGGACACGTAATTCTAGAGTAAATTAGGCAGTCGTCTGCGAATAAGCGGGCGGTAACTTTAGGGCCAAGGTTGTCTGCGATGTCATTAATATAACTTAAGAATAATACGGGTCCCAGCACGGATCCCTGGGGAACCCCGGACGTGACTTTTGATGTAGCTGATCTAGCACCGTTAACTTCGACAAATTGAGTACGGCTGGTGAGGTAAGCCGTGATCCATCTCAGTACCTTTAAATTTATTCTGGCGTCTTTTAGCTTCTGGATAAGTTGTGCATGGGGAACGCGGTCGAAAGCCTTTGAAAGGTCCAGACAGATTGCATCCGTCTGGCCCCTTTCATCCAGCGAAGTCGTAAAATCGTGTATAGTTTCTGCCAGTTGTGTGGCTGTCGAAAGCCTCCGCCGGAATCCGTGCTGGTTGGGATTAAAAGCTCCCAAGTTCTTAAAGTAATCAAAAAGATAAGCCGATAACACAGGCTCTAGTATCTTACAGCAGACACAAGTAAGAGAAATTGGTCGGTAATTTTCAACGTTATATCTGTTGCCAGATTTATACACAGGGGTGACTCTAGCGTTTAGCCAATCGGTGGGAAGAACATGTTGATTCAAAGATGCACGAAATATGATTGTCAGGTATTCTGACACCCATTCTGCATACCGTTTCAAAAATTCGTTAGGAATATTGTCGGGGCCTTCAGATTTCTTACAATCAAGGTTCAATAAAAGAGAAAAAATACCTTGCTGTGATATACAGAGGCTAAAATCTGTCTGAGACGCTTCCACAGAGACACTTTCCAGAGACGGCATGTTACAATGCGAGTCAAGAAATACCGAGTGAAAAAAATCATTGTATCGAGAAGCCATCTCACCATGGTCGGTAATAATTTCATTGTTCACTTGCAAATATTTTAAAGAATCTCGGGATGGGGCGAGGTGACGCCAAAACCTTTGTGGCGAAGTTTTCATGAATTGAGTTAGGGTTTCTGTGTAATATCTTTCCTTTGCCTGTGTTAACTTATTTTTCAGGGTCCGTGAGAGACAGGTAACCTCGTTTTGATTTCTCGTCTTCTTTTTGCGCTTTCGCTTTATTTTCCGTTTTAGCTGAATAATTTCACGGTTTATCCAGGTTTATTTGCAATTTACCCTTGTGTAATTGTAAATGTAATTCTTTACTATTTTTCAGTAACGTGAACAAGTCTGCACCACGCAGTAGCGATACATGACCGCACGCCGGTAAGATGTTTATCCAGATCGACACGGGGAGGGGTGGGAATTAAACCCAGGGTCCTGGGTTCTGCAGCTCGAGCTTTCGCTCCACGTGCACCCTATTTTGAAAAACATATTGTGGCTGTGTGGCGGTATGGGGGGAGAACGATGAGAAAGAAATTACACAGTTGTTTGTCTGCGCCATTCCTGTATGTTGTTTTTCGCCTATTATCTGCTTCAGTTTAAATATTTATCAAGTGCGTCTACGCAGCGCATCTACGCAGTGCAGCAAACCATCACATTGTCTAACCAGCTATCCCATATCCAAGCAATATTTGTATAATTAGCAACCATGCTGTTACCGATTCTTATTTGTCATTTACGATTTAAATAAAAAAATTCGGTCGTGTGTATGTTTATACAGCCTAAAACTTGGTCTGCCGCAACGGGCGACGAGTCTCCCAGCTGTAGAGGAGCAATTTCGCCAGTGCGATACAACCGCTAGCCTGGGGTCTTTAACGTGCACCACGCAGTAGTGATACACGACCGCACGCCGGTACGATGCTCATCCAGATCGAAACGGGCAGGGGTGGGCATTCGCAACTTTCACAGCCATAGGGGGCATATTGGCGCCTGTCAAAATGGCTGTCATCTGGATGATTGTCGTAGAACAGCAGTACGAGGCGAGGTCTGCGACGCGTAAGTAATTCTAGTTTTGCTATATGCGAGCAGTGTTAGAGCCTTACTGTATTTTTTTCACGTCAGGAAGGTGCAGGCAAGCACCTTTATTACGAAGCCAATCATTCAGGACCTAGGGAACGCTATTTTCACACCGCGGTACCACCATCGCTGAATGTTGCGAATTGCACCCAGGATCCTGGGTTCTGCAGCGGAGTTTTCGCTGCGTCACGCGATGACAGCGCAGCAAAGGTTGGATGCACTATCTCTCCACGGGGCGCGGTGACGCCGCGGCCGAGATGCGCTCCGATAGCAAACCGAAACTTAAAAACCCGTCGAATTTGTGCGGCTTTTCAAAAGCCGTAAAATACTTAACGTGCCTTCTATTGTTCTTCAATTTCTTGATTTAGTGTTTTTCGATGATGCTGAGCAATTTTCTAATTGAAACCATGCCCTTAAACACAATATTGAAAAAGAGAATTACGCGAAAATAATTAACAACCTAATTATCTTGAAATTTTATAGTTTTCCTAAATAAGCCCCTGGCCCACGACCAAAACGACGCAAGCCTTTTTTTGTTGCGACGCGTAGGTTGTCAGGGTGTCACAAAAAATATTTTACACGCTCTTTTTTACCGCAAAAATAAACTACGCATCGCCGAACGCTTATTGTCCGCTCAAAGGTAGCGCTAGAGGTCACAACCAGATGCCAAAGTTTCAGCCCGATCCGATACCTTAATCAAAAGTTATAAGTGATTTTCTGAAAATTTCAATGGAAAATGGCGTCCGACGGAGCTTTCGAATAGATGGGGCTCTATGACACCAGAAACCGAAAACGGGCAAAAACAGGCTCCATTTTCCCATTGAAATTTTCAGAAAATCACTTATAACTTTTGATTAAGGTATCGCGTTGGGCTGAAACTTTGCTATCTGGTTGTGACCCCTAGCGCTCGCTACCTTTGGGCGGAGGATGAGCGTTCGGCCACGCGAAGTTTATTTTTGCGGTGAACAAAACCCTGTAAATGTTTTTTTTTTTTTTTTGTGACACCTTATATATATATATATATATATATATATATATATATATATATATATATATTACTATATATTATAAAATTATTACACAATTATATATATATATTTATTTATTTATTGCATTAAAGTTAGGGAAAGAGAAAGGGAAAGAGAGCTGGCGAAAAATTGGGCCAGGAGCGGGGATTTAACCCGCAACCTTGGCCTGTCCGGGGCGACGCCTTAACCGATTAGACCATCCCGGCCACTGGTTTCGGCGGACTCAGTTTTTGACCAGCTCTCTGTGTACTATTAGTTTCGAATTCGCTTAACTGGGTAGACGACGACCGTTGCTGATTTAAGGCCCGCGCTAGTTCCAAATTGCGGCAGTGACGTGGCACGTCATCTCAGCTTTGCAAATGTCGGAAAGGGCCCGTCTTCCAAGATATCTACGGAACCACTCCTCCCCATAGGGACAGGCTGCACCGTATATATAATGGGAATGAGTGAAGATTGGCAAGTGCAGCCGTAGTAATATTGTGAACGAAGAGGGGAGAAGGTGATAATTGAATTTATAGCATTAAAGTTAGGGAAAGGGAAAGATAAAGGGAGCTGGCGAAAAATTGGGCCAGGAGCGGGGATTTAACCCGCAACCTTCGCCTGTCCGGGGCGACGCCTTAACCGATTAGACCATCCTGGCCACTGGTTTCGGCGGACTCAATTTTTGACCAGCTCTCTGTGTACTATTAGTTTCGAATTCGCTTAACTGGGTAGACGACGCCCGTTGCTGATTTAAGGCCCGCGCTAGTTCCGAATTGCGGCAGTGACGTGGCACGTCATCTCAGCTTTGCAAATGTCGGAAAGGGCCCGTCTTCTAAGATATCTAGGGGACCACTCCTCCCCATAGGGACAGGCTGCACCGTATATATAATGGGAATGAGTGAAGATTGACAAGTGCATCCGTAGTAATATTGTGAACGAAGACGGGAGAAGGTGATTATTGAATTTATTGCATTAAGGTTAGGGATATATATATATATATATATATATATATATATATATATATATATATATAAAGAAATTTGTGCTCTTCTTCTGGGCAGAGTGTCGCAGACACCTAAGACAATCACGTAACTGCGATAATTTTTTTAGCGATGCGCAGTGTCTTGGGAAGGTTGATCGCTTTTCATATAAACATGATGACCGATATAATATTATAATGACATCCACGGCGTATTGGGACCCGAAGATATCTTTGTACAAAAATAAGCGAACAGCTTAAAAAGTGCTATTTGTCTTTTCTTTTTTAAAGTGGCTTGATTTTACGATATACAATGAATGCCTGGATTATGAGTCGGATGCGGCTCCATATGTTGCGGCTACGTTTTGGGTGCGGATACAAAGTCTGCGGATTCCGATTCAATCCGGGTAATCAAACTGCTATCCGCGCGAAGCTCTAGAAATGGCGACCCGAAAGCTCTTAGCAAGTATGCTATTATTAGCGCGAGATGCCGAAACGTATTACGATGACGACTGATATTTTGATTTTGAAGCGGTTATATTATGCCCAGTTATTCGTGAATTCTGAATAAAGCGAGCACGGACGATACTTGGCAGGAACGCTGAAAGGGACGAAAAACACTGTTCTTTCACTGGCAAGCTCACGCTGTTTTCCCCCACCAGGTGTACATAGGTGCCCCGCGTGCCCAGAAACAAGATTCGCACGAAGACTGTACGCATGCGAAAAACACCGACAACAGCGCCACCGATAGGCGTGACATCAGAGCCGAGCGTTCGTGGTATATGTTCTGGAAAGAAACAAAAAAAACACGAAGAAAAGTGAGATACTTTATTCAAAGTTTTTTTATTCCCAGTACTTCTTCGTTTCCTCGTTGTCAAGGGACAAAAAAGTACGTCTGAATCAGTGTTTACCAAGTTCGGTTATACAGATTCTCTCGCATTCAGCCTTAGAATCGTGAACGTTTTTTGTATTACACATGTAGTTGTTCCACTGTGGTACGCATCCTTTTCCGTCAAAGCGCCAGTAGTTGCGATGAGGTACGTTGCAGCTCATCGCTGTACTCAATTGCGCGCAACGGCGATCTTTATCCCCTGGAACATAAACATACCCGAAACGTAAGTTCGCCTGCTATACTCGCGGAGGGGAAGCGGGGACGGGAGAACGTCGGACTCCCATTGTCGCTCCGATTGGATGGAAGATGAGTAGAGTAGACCTCGAGGCAGCTACGGCATCGAAGTCTACCCACTATCTTTTGAATCGGAGCCAATCGCAGCTCGGAGTTCTGACGTCACCGTTGAGGTGAAGTCAGAACGCCGAGCTCCGATTGGAATCATCTGCTTAAATAAAAGCAGATGGTGCATGCACTTTTTGGCCCTGATTGATTTGCTCCAACGGGTTGTATAGACTTTTGCATCGCTTATCACTCGGGTAAAAAATGCAGAGTCACTGAGGTGTGGATGCACGCGCAGGGCCTGGTAAACTGCAATGCAGAGCAACTTCGCACGCTCAGAAGGCTTTCCACAGCCAAGCAGACAAAGATGGCAGCGCTCAGAAGGCGACTTTTGCAAAGGTCTATAATGTCGGCTCCGATTGGACATGGCGAGAAACAGAGAATATACAGTTTCCGCTTCAACAAAGAGTTTTAGAATAAGAGACCCCATCGCTTTGGGTCGCCCAAGCAACTTGGGACGCCGGACTGCAATTACGCCGAAGTTCTACGCATGCATGTTGGCGATGCTTCAGGCTGCTCGGAAGACTTAAGCTCTTGTTGTTGTTTGTTGTTGTCGCTGCTTTTCTAACTCTCAAATAATCAGTTATGCCGCTAAACCATAAACACTCGAAGCGGGAGAAAATAGCGCAAAAAAGACGCGGGACAAAAACACAAGACAAACACAACGTTAAATGATAACTTCGTTTTCTTTTTTTGGGGGGGGAAATTACTGGCATCAAACAAGGAAAAAATGAGTCCTAAGTCGGCGCTGTGCTTGTGTGTTTTGTGTTTTTTTCCTGTGTATTTTTTAAAGTTGTTTTTTGTTCTTTTACCAATATGCACAAACCAACCCAACTTCAAACCCGATTACATTCGAAGCTGTGCCTTCCGGCGTAAACTATAGACAATATATTTATATTCCAATGGAGTTTCATAAACAAACAATATTCTCAGATGTGTGATCTAAACAGGAAAGAGTTATTAGTATTTTAAATTCGAAAGGAAAATGGTACCATAGAAAAGGCACTCACCGTATGGGTCAAGGGAAATTGTTCCGCCAGGAACCACGACGAGGGCCACTACAAGGAGAGCGAAGCAAAAGAACGTCCTCATGGTTTGCTTCTTACGGAAGGAACTACGGATTGCGAAAAACTTTCACGATTTATCGATAATTAATAAACATATGACGGCTATTAACACATACTTAGATTGCTGTACACAAACTGAAGAATTCCTTGAATCCGCGCGGTATAGACGCGATTTCCACGAGATATATGTTTTATTAACCCACGCAGTATTTATAAATGTGTGGCTTTTAGTGCCAACCAATTGTAATTATGATAAAACTATCAAAAGTTTCTCAACCGCGCAGTCAAAGTTATTATCGTCGAGCCCCGCTCAAAAAGAAGAGTCGCATATAACCACAATAAAATCTGAATGATAAAACTTAATTACCGCAATATTGCTCTTACGCTTTAAGGTAATAAATCATGTGCATTGAGCTGGTTTCTTGCATTATTACATTCCATTTCACATTAACGGCAGCCAACCCTCAGACCCGATGGAGACATTCGAGCATTGTTTATATTGAGCTCACCGTCCTTTGTGCGTTTGTTCGTTTGCCACTCTGCGTTCTTCCGTTATTTTTTTCTGTTCGTGATTTGTCGAGCCGTTGGAGGCAAACGTACAAAAATGATGAACGCCTTCACTATGCACTTCTCACGCAGCTTCATTGAATTCACGGTATCAAGTTGGCTGCGGTAATAATCGCAGTCTAACGCAGGCACATCTTGTGAATCGGTTTTATTGTAGGCTTACTTATGCAGACTAGTCACGCAAACACAAAGGAGGAAAAAAGGTAGCAACGGCGAGTTTTACTTCCTTCTACTGACGCGCCCTCAAGCGGACACTGGAATAAGGGAGGAACGAGATTGTTTTTTTCCCTCTCCATGCAGACGGCAAAAATGTTCCGCCCTCCCGCTTTATCTTTTTTTTTTCGGTTTCCATCTTTTGAGCATGTTGCGCGCGTTGTTTAATAAATGTTGCTTAGTTGATTGAGCTTCAAGGTAAGCGAGAACTGCCTCTAATTCCGTCTCCCATTCCAAACGTGCAGAACATTTCTGTTGGATTGATGATACATTATGCGACTAATTCTAGCATACGAGCAAACGAAGCCTCTAGAAACTGCGAAGTTCCGAAGGAGTGAAAGCAGGGCTGGCAGCGCTGCGTACACTGGGCTAAGATGGCCGCCTCTGGATTGTGGATTGACGTGTTACATTGATGATATTATGGAAGCAGCGGAAACTGCGTCCTAGACGGGCAGACTTTGCTGCCGGGTGACTGGGTACCTTCTCCGGCGAGTTCGTTTCTGTTTTTCGATGCCGAGTGCCGACAGGCACTCAACTTGGTTTTGTACTTCTGTGTGTCAGAAACTCAGCAGCAACGTCATGATCGGAGTGTTGTGCGTAGTGAACAGAAGACTGGAATTATCGCCGATGTGACCGCGTGTTAGCGTATCAGTGGTGTAACAACAAGATGAGATTGTGTAAACCCTCAGGCCTTGAGGCCGCGGGTAGGGCCGTCATCGGAAGGGGTGTGGTGGTGTGGTGTCGCAGGTTGACATTTCGCTTTACATTAAAGAATTTGAGACCACTTGAGGAATTACCTACCAACCCATCGACATCCGGATTGTGATTTTGAAACTCTGGCCTTTACCATAGCTCCTAGCGTACTGTAGCCATTGCCGTCTGCGATCACCTGTTGTCTCCATCCCGAGAGCTATTGCGCTCTGGGAAGAGGACTGAAGAGTACCAAAATATGACGGTAAGTTGTGTACTTACAGTTTGGGATTTTAGCGTTAAGGCAAAGTAATATATAAAATCGAGAAAAAGAAGAAAGAAAAAGCTTTATTCTCATTTTGCTTTTTAAAACACTGCATGCCCTGGAGAAACTGCCCTCCAAGTGGTGCACTAGCGCAAGAGGTTTTTGAGCTGACCACTACGTATCTCTGTACACTCAACACCTGCCGCATTTCACGGCTTTGACTGCATTCAAGGTGATCGAAAAGCGATTTCTCTGCCCGTAAAGCATCCCTTCCAGCTGAGTGAGTACCCCTCTGAGGAGGTTAATTCAAGACGACAATTGCAGCCGCACGGGAAGAGCGCAAATAAAAAAACAAATACTAGAATAGAAAAAAAAATGGCTACGACATGCCATGCGGGGAAGCAAACGTATGCTTGCAACCGCTGTGGAGCGGCTGGGTCTAATAGCTTTCAAATAATTGCGGCATGACAGATTACTTTTTATCAAGAAATTTGTACCCTGACCTGTTCAAAATACCCTGAAAGATAGACATTACTGAAAAAATCAACATGGTGTGAATATTACTTAAAGCTTATGTGGTCTATGGGAAAATTTGTAACTTTAAATCGACGAGTACAAAAGGTGGAAATACAGAGCTCCGAAGTAGTGATCGGGTTAGCGCGCTGTTGTTCTGATGATTTTATGGGCCGTGTATCTGTATGCCCTTAATATATATGTTCAGCTGGTGCTTGTAGTATGGGTAATGTATCTACATGTGTGTATAATGCAGGTGCCCAAAGCCCCGTAGCTCAATGGCGCCATGAGTAAATAAAAAAGTAATATTTTTAGCGCATGAATTGAGCTGTACTTAGCGCGACCTAACCTCCAAAACGAAAATTGTCTATGGACGTTTATGGAAAATCCTATGGTGAGCTATCACCTTCTATGGACCTCTATGGTCAGCCATAAGAAACCATAAAACACGCTATAGCCACCTATAGAAGAATCTATGTCTTCGAAGCTATAGAATCTTGACCATTCTGATTTCTATAGCTGGCTAAAGAATAATTTATGGCTATGCAGCTATAGATTCGCGACTATTCAATATTCTTTAGCGAGCTATAGAAATATGTACGTCCTTAATGCTATAGATTCGCGACTATTGAATGTGCTTTAGATGGCTATAAAGTGGTGTATGTACTAAATGTATAGACACGCGACCATTGAATTTTCTTTAGCCGATTCTATAGTGTTTTTTGTCTCCAAAGCTATAGGCCTCCGACCTTTCAATGTGCTTTAGCCGGCTATAGAGTGGTGTATGTCCCTGAATCTATAGACTCGCGACCATTTAATTTTTTTTAGCCGTCTCTATAGTGTTTTATGTCCCCAAAGCTATAGGCCTCCGACCTTTCAATGTGCTTTAGCCGCCTATAGAGTGTTGTATGTCCCTAAATCTATAGAATCGCGAACATTGAATTTTTTTTAACCGACTCAATAGTGTTCTATGTCACCAAAGCCATAGCCTCCAACCTTTGAATGTGCTTTAGCCGGCTACAGAGGGATGTATGTCTCTCGAGCTATAGACTCGTGACCATCCAATTGTTTTTACCGGCTCAATGGCGTTTTATAATGCTTAGGCTACAGGCCCGCGACCTTTTTTTTTTTTTTTTTTTTACTGCAGATGTAGGAAAGTGGAAGACAGTCATTCATGCGCTCGATCGGAGCGAGAATTTTTTTAAGCCAGGTTAACGGGCCGTACGTCGCCGCGGCTATACGCCCGCGATCACAATAGCGTCCTTAGCTGCCTATAGGACTATTGCAGTTTTGCCGGCTGCTTTCCCTGCGCATTGCCTTATTTCGGCGTCGACGTCATCTAAATCTTCCGTTTTTTTGCTCTAATTATTTGTCCTTTCCAGTGTATTTTGTAAGTATATGTATTTCGTAGCGCGCCTTCTACTTTGTCCGTGTCCCTGCCACGTTTGTATTTCTTTCTGCCTGCTGTATTAAATATATTTAATGTTTTTTTGTGTATATTGCGTCGTTCTCGACGCGGCGTCAATGAACATAAAGCGGCTGCTTACGCCAATACAGAGGTAAGTTCTACTCTTCTCACGACAGTCTATCGCGCTATAAAGTCGTCTATTGGACTCGAATAAAGTCTCGAGAGGGCTGTTTCGAATGCCGGTGCACATGCCATCAGTGTAGATAGAGCAACGACGGTGCAATCGCGACGCGACAGCCGACTGCGCCTCGATCTGGCCGGCCGCGCTCGCTCTGTGCAAATGTAAGCTTAGGACTCTCGAGCAGCGTTAGCTTACTGAAGATGCAAGACGCTACTTTGTCGTCGCAAATCCTTTGCCCTTCGAATGGCTGCGAAGCCGTTCCAGCTCCCGGCGTACCCTACGCAGCGTCCTCCCAACAACCGTTCGCACAGCATCGGAACCTTCCGTCTGCGAGCGCCGGCGGTTTGTTGTCGCGGGGATCATGTTCGCGGGAGTTCATGTTCGCGGGGGTGCATAAAATGCTCCCATTCAAGTCGCGACGATAAATCGTCGCCGCTCGCAGATTGCCAATAGGCTCCAGAAAGGCTGCGATGCTGCGCGGGCGGTCGCTGACAGGCGCTGTTGCCTAGGGTAAGCCGAGCACTGGAACGTTTTCGCCGGCGTTCGTAGGGCAAAGATTCTCAACGACAAAGCAGCGTCCTGCATCCATCAGCAAGCTAACACTGCTCGAGAGTCCGACGCTCACACAATGGCTCACATTTTCTCAGAGCGAACGCGGACAGCCAGATCGAGGCGCAGTCGTCTCTCGCTTCGCGATTGCTGCGTCATTGCTCTGACTAAACAATTGAGACAGTTCTCTCGAGACTTCTAGAGCGTTAAATAGACTCGTCTATAGTGCGATAAAGTGTCGTGACAACAGAAAAGCTCACACCGGCAGGGGCGTAAGCAGCGGTGCAATGTCCGTCGACGCTCGTGTCGAGAACGGCGAAATATACACAAAAACACAAGCTAACAGCCAAAAAAAAGATATTAATATTGTTAGGCACGCGCTACCTTAGGTGCGTCCTATTATATCTCTCTTCTGCGAATTCCACAAATCAGCAAGCGCTGTGGCTAATTTTTTTCTTTTTCTTTAAATGATGAGACATTAAAGTCGTTGGAGCTTCTTGGAGCACACAGCCCCACCATGTGTCATCGTGGTGCGCAGAGATTGTAATTGATGACAGTGCTATAGACTGAACTCACGGATGAAGAACGTATTACGGAATTTTTTTTTTTTAAACCATGCAATCAGAAATGCCGCAATGATGCAAAGATTCCCAAAATTGAATCTCAAAAATGCAATTAGGACAGTGAAAAAAAAAAAAAAAAAAATATATATATATATATATATATATATATATATATATATATTTATTTATTTTTTATTTATTTGTGGACATCCTGCGCAAAAAAAAAAGAGTTCGCCATTAATTCTTCATTTTAAATTATAATGTGGGTTACACGGCGTAAAATATGGTTTCTTCAAACCTGCCCCGTTTAGGGTCACTTCTGGAAAGTGCAGCTTTGGAAGTCCAAAAGCTGGCCTTCATGGAGCTGTCCTGTTCACTCGGTAGTGACAGCAGAGTAGACGCTGTGCGTGGTTGAGGCCAATCGTGTTTCCGGTTAGGGTCACGTGACAACTGTCTCGAAGCTGGTGATAACGCTGAACACGGCACCTGCCTTAAGCCCATGGCCACACATAGCATCCACTGCACTATCAACCTTAGGTCGAACTGCCAACAGGATATAAGTGACACATTCTCTCGTTGTGTTCATTGTTGGTATGCCCCTGAAGATTAGACTTTGTGATCGCGCTCCCGTTCTGGCCTTGAAGGAGCTCTGCTTTTCAACTCCCCTGTTGTCTCTCTCTCCCTAAGCTGAAAGCATTTTAGAAGGTGCGCACTCGGCGGACCAATAAACGATAGACTTTTCATCGCTTGACTCCGCTCTCTGTGCGCGTGTAACGGAAGGAGCGTGATCACGTGGTTTGACGGATGACGCATTAGCCGTTGCCAATCCCGCAATGCCTGCTTGCGGACCTAGTTTCGCGTGTCGTGCGGCCAGCGGGGCTGCGGTGAATTTCGCTTCTATGGCAAAGGGTATCTCGATCGAAAAGTCCTACCCGTATGTCGGCAACAAGCGATTTCTTCAAAGAAGCCAAAGACATTCTTGTGATGCGTTCAGTGCTCAGTTCGTCAAATGCCAGCTTGTGCTACATCGTGGTTAATCTTCACGGATCCCTTCCTTCTCGGTTTTGAGTTTGAGTAGTTTTTCTGCTGTGCCCGTGTCGACAATCTTGGATTACATCTTTCAAGTCCGGTATTTTCAACGTAAGTGCGTTGCAACCTACTCGCCGACAATTGACCGTTCTGTAGTGTCTATCTCCTGGCAGTGCCTATCTTCTGACAGCTGGGAGAATAATTTCCCCGAAATTCTACCGCCGTCGCCTGCCATTAGCTGTCTGAAATCATGTGAAAATTGCAGTTAGAATACTGACTTTCTTATTCTTCCTGCGTTTTGTGAAAACACGTTTCATGGACACCTTTTCGTGGATACACGTTTCCTGGACACACGTTTAGTCGACACTAACGTTTCGTCGACACTCGTTACGTGAATTTCACGCTGCAGGGACATTTTGTCGCGCCTGTTTTCTTGAGGCGCGTGCTCACCGATTCAACACACCCGTTCACGCCACTTCTTGGCGTGTCTGCAGCAACGCATTACCAAAAAAAAAGACATTTTGAGTTGTTTATAAACATCACGTGTTGATGAAACGATCTGTCGATAAAACGTCGTTCGATGAACTGATGGCAGCGACAATGAGTGGCGACTGGCAGTAGAGTTTCGGGGGGGGGGGGGGGAGGGTAATTCGGCCGGCTGTTGGGAGACTAGACACTACCCAGGAATTGCCTTTGGCTCTTGTTTGCTCTACAGTATTCTCAGTTGTATAGCAGCTTAGTAATACCTCGTTACATATTACAGATTGTTTTGTTTGTGCTTGTCTACAGAATGGGCTGTGTGTAATAAACTTCTGGAAGATTTGAAAACAATTCCTTGTGTCTGTTTACCTGTGCTTTTGCAAACACCTGGGTGAGTGCATTTTTTTTTGTTGAAATGTTAGCTCTTTGTTTTAAAAAGGGTTAAGTTCGACACGTCTTGCAAGTTTTTTTTTTAAGATATACAGTGACAACAAATAATTTGTTTCACATTTCATACGATTGCGGTAAAAACAAAAACTACAGGCAGCTATAGCACGATGGTAAAGAGACCCATAAGACGAGCTCTAGAAGAAGCTATAGCAAACCATACAGAGAGCAATAGGCGGCTAAAGAAACCATTGAAAAAGCCATAGGCTGCTATAGCACAGTGTCTAAAAAGATCCATAGAGTAAGCCATAGAGATCTCTGTAGCACACCATACGAGAAGCTATGGGCGGCTAAAGGAGCCATAGGAAATGCCATAGGCAGCTGTAGCAGGATGGGTATAGAGAACCATAGGACGAACTATAGATAGAGCTATAGCGGACCATACAAAGAGCAATAGGCGGCTAAAGAAACCGTAGGAAAAGCCATAGGCTGCTATAGCACGGTGTCAAGAAAGATCCATAGAGTAAGTCATAGAGATCTCTATGGCAGACCATACAAGAAGCTATAGGCGGCTAAAGAAACCATAGGAAAAACCATAGGCACCTATAGCACGGTGACTTAAAAGATCCATAGAGTAAGCCATAGAGATCTCTATAACACACCATGCAAGAAGCTATAGGCGGCTAAAGGAACCACAGGAAATGCCATAGGCAGCTGTAGCACGATGGGTATAGAGAACCATAGGACAAACTATAGAATGAGCTATAGCGGACCATACAAAGAGCAATAGGCGGCTAAATAAACCATAGGAAGAGCCATAGGCAGCTATAGCACGGTGACTAAAAATATCCATAAAGTAAGCCATAGAGATCTCTATAGCAGACCTTACGAGAAGCTATAGTCGGCCAAAGTAGCCAAAAGAAAAGCCATAGGCGGCTATAGTATCTCTTCT
>JABSTQ010005401.1:0-25427 GCA_013358835.2 Ixodes persulcatus
TAAGGTGTCCGTTCGGGATGAAACTTTGGCATTGGTTGTGACATAGCGCTATCTTTGGGCGAGAGAATGAGCGTTAGGCGATCTGTAGTTTATTTTTGCGGTAAAAAAAGAACCCTGTAAATTTTTTGGTGACATCCTGTACCAGTTTATTTTGGTGATTATGCGCGCAAGTAGTGGTGTGCATAAATGAAAAAGATGCAAACGGGTAGAGTTTGACGGTTGTATAAAATATAGTGTAAGCACGCACATGGTACGCCGATTAAGAATGAAACATTTTACACTAGCGTTGAGCGTATCAAAAGTTAAGGGTGCATCAAAAGCTAAAACTTGTACACATAAATACTCCTCAGGCCGTTATTTTCGAATGCTTATAATACTCTATTACCCTCAGATTTGGTGTAAGTTGTCTCCTGATTGCTTACAACAGAAAGAAGGAAACATTCTAACTCTGGGTTGATAGAAAAACCTTACCTCTCAATCATCTCGGCGCCGATTATGAGTATTCACTGCCTGCCAACGGTCGCGTGCTTAGAACGAGATTTCGCCACGTGATTTCATAGAATCGCAATTGCTCTTTAAAAACAACAATGTTTACTCAGGCAAGCGGTCACATGTGAAACTTAGAGTATTTTGTATTGATTGTGTCCCACGTGGCAAGTTGCATAGGTTTTTTTTTACAATCCGCAAAATAAAATTCTCCTGGTTAGCCTGGTCTCTAATGCATGTAGCACACAAAGGAGCACGAAATGAATCGCAGTGGGAAACGAAAACAATAATGATAAACAAGCGTGTAATCAGGCGAAAACTGAGGGCATTGCACATATACAGAAGGCAAGCTTTGTTTCACTAAATACATTACCAGTAAATGTTTGGTTTTATCGTGCGAGCGAAGCGGAACGTACAAGTGCGAGCATACTGCCCTAAAGTACACTTCCAGTGAACACGCGCACCATTCAAAGCATCGAGCTCGTTTTTATAGCTTTTGGTGCGCTCAAACCTTTGAAAACAAAATTATAATCAAATCTAGCATTTCAATTATTTTTATTAAGTGCGCTTTTGTATTTTGCATTCACGTGCCATTTTCTTAGTTATATATTATTTTTTTTTTTCAGAAGTCCGACATCTATAGTCTGTTTCATCACAAGTGAGAGCCACATAATCAAAGATGTAGACAAAAAAAAAAGAACGCGAACACGCGAACACACATTAAAAATGCAATGTAACGACGCATTCAAAATTTGTCGTTAGTTATTTTAGAGAGCAGCAGTTTCGTAGGGCGACATTGTTACCCGTTGAAGATTATAAAAAGCGCACTACAACTTTAGCTTGGGATCTTTAACGTGCATTACGCAGTATATGTGGTACACGATCGCAGGACGGTAGGATGCAGATGGGCGACTGAACCCAGGGTCCCTGCTAAAGCCTCTTGATAAAGGCATTTTTACAAGTACCGCCAACCATTGTTGTGGAAACGCGCAAGACACGTGCCACGAGCGGGTGCTCCGCCGCCATTCGCTTTCAAGGGCCAGTCATTTTAGTGCTGGGCTGCCATTTGCCTCCAAGGGTCGCTCGAGAGACGAGCCTCGTACACTGGAACATTTGAGGTTATTCGAAAGACCAACCCAAACACATCGAGGGGATTTAGTCCCTACAGGTTCTGCAGCGTGAGCTCCGTGCTTTCAACGGAGCTCGCGCTCCAGCCTTTTTCCACGTGCTCTGATCTGAGGTGCCACCACACACTCGGCCAACGATCCCCCAACGCACTTGGTTTAGCCTTTGAGCTAAATAAGCTACGCTAAGAGTATCGGCACTTTTTCCCCGATATTTTTTGTGGGCGCCGCCATCTTGGTGGTTAGTAACAAATCAAATGCAACTGCCGATCGTCGTGACTCAAAAGTGCGGAGTCAGGAAGCTCACGTAATATTGCTTTGCTCTGTCGCGAACTGTTTAAACATTTGTGGAGGACGGAAAAGCGTTTCCTGTGATTTCAGATATAGCTTTAGATAACTGTCAACTATCATTTTAAACACCAAGATATGTATGAAGCGTAGCTTATTTAGTGCCTCTAGTTTAGCCCGACCGCATAGGCACAGAAACAGAACGAACAGCTTAACCTCGCGCTCTTGGCGCTGCTTTAGAGGCTTCACCAGCCCGTAGCGTTGGCTGCGCTCCGAACTAAGGTAAAGCAAAGCAAATATTCAGATCTTTGGGTTACACAAGCCAAACCAACAAAAATCACTTAACACGACCCAATAAAAAAGAAAGAATTGGGGATTTATTTTGACTAACTGGAGATCATTTGACGTGCAACCGAAATCTCAGATTGCCCTCCGTCGGATTGCGGGCACCTCGGCCGATATTTAAACCCGACAAATATGGATTCATGCGCCAGCGCGTTGGCTCAGAGACACTGAGACGATTTAATGTTTTGTGCTTTGTTTTAATATGCATTGCCACTTAAGAGCCACCGAGTGGTTTTTGAAACAAAATATAGTCAAACAATCCCGACAAGCATCGTTTGATTGCGAAAAGGATTTTTTGAAAGTGACAAAAACATTAAAATGTTTTCGCATATGTGGCGGAGTCTGAAATGGCAGAATGCATTTCATGGCGCCCATTTCATTTGGATCGCGTCGGGCATGTGTACCGACGCACAGTAGAACGCGCGCAAAAGCAGCTGTGGTGCACCCGCAGCCTCGCGCTTGGTGTTCTGACATCTCTGGCTCGCTCACTGCAGCCATCCAGGCATCTGACACCCAGACATCTGGTGCTTTTTTTGTCTTTCACGTGGCGTTCCCAGCGGCACACGACGAAAATGCACTTCAAGCTGTTCTTGAACACGTGTCGCCATCTGTATTTTATATTAAGAAACTACAACTCGCCGTAACTGAATGGGAAACGTTTGAGGTCTTAAAACATTCTTAACGTGTAATATATCAATATGGAAGTTCCGGAAAATGCAATATCGAAGGATGCTTCATAATTTATTGTCTCGTTATTTTGGTTAGCTGACGTGAATACGTTTTTATAGCGCCAAAAAATAATACCATTTTAAACTTAATTTTTTAATTTAAAATATACATTATCTGTACAGTTTGTTGCTTACTTGTTTAATTTATTGCAGCCAACCGAACGTTCACGTAAAGTATCGTGGACGATGGGACGTTACAGCTCGAGAAATAATTTTTTAATATAAGAAACTGTGGTCTATTAAAAGCTAAATAATTACCTAACTAAAAATGACCGTAATATCGAGACATTAAAGTATTGTTGAAAAGCAGCTCCTTATTTTGACATTTACTTTATAATTGTAAGACACATAGAAATAAAGTTATAAGCCGTCAAAAAACACCAAAACGTCATGCACGGTGGGGTTGCACCTTAAGGCTGCGGTCCCACGGCGGCCATGAAAAATGACAATATGTGCCCTTGTTTGCAGCGCGATTCTGACGCTTAGGCGCTACCTAAAAATATTTAACTCATGTCACCTTATAGAATAGGCAATGGGCCTCATTTGGATATATGATATATATTTCTGAAGCAAAAAGCGAGATCGGGGAGGATCTGCGAATATTGGTGTTTTTGGTCATTCATGGTCGTTCTCCCCATTTACTACAAATGGGGAGAGTTTACCGTTAGAGAAATTTGCTCCAAAATTTCATGGTTTGTAGATAAAGACTGTTTTCTTTGCACAGCGTGGCCCTTTTTTCATTTTCTTTTAGTTTCGGAAATTGACCTCTTGGAAAATTGGCTTTACGGGAGCATATTCACGAGCTATGTTCTGGACAACTGTGGCATATTTGTTTCTGAAACTTCTTATAGCTATTGATCTATAAAACCTACAAACGTGTGTTAAATTTAATTAGGATTTACGTATAACTTTTGCTGTAAGACTCGCGTAAAAACCAATGAAAATGGTAAAATCAGACCAACATCGTTTGGTAGTACGAATGCACCGGTATGGGTTGTCAACACAATTGATCAACCTCTTATGCAGAGACAATTAAATATATGCTACTTTGCATAGCGAAGCCCTTTTTCGCAATTTCGCATTTCGTTTCTCAAAAAAAATTCATCAAGTTCAGGCAAAAATGCATCTTCTTAGACACAAAAAAATCACATTTGTCTATATTTATACTATTGGAGGAGTAATCATGTTGTCATAAAGAAGGGCTAATATCCGATATACAAAATAGCAGCTTTTGTTTTCAGTAAACATCTCTACTTTTTGTTTGAGGATGGACACAAACATGATTGCCGGTTCTTTAGATGTGCTTTTATGGACATGAAACAGATTTATTGGCATCTAATAATATTTATTGTATCAAATAGATAAACATTGCGATGTATTAGACTTTCACAATGATATTGCCTTGGTTTCTTGATAGGTGTAGAGATTAGTTAGTTTTAAAAACATTTAAAAACTGTTTGGGTGTTTTATTGCGCTACCTGCCGGACGGCAGACAAACTGCTGATTTCTAAAGTTCAAGAAATTTTCGAAGGCGGCGTTGGCGTTTGTATCATAGTCAGTGTCCGTGTATTTTTGCCATCACATTTAGAAAATATATTGGAAGATTTACTATCGACAAATAAATGGTTTAAGTACTTGGTCAGGTTAATGAATCTAAGATAAATAATTACACAAGCGTAGTGTGATATATTGTGTTGATTATTCGATATGATTGAAATCAATAAACAATAAAGACGAAAAGGAAAATAATACACCCGAATTCACTTCATGCCTAGAGCCACTAAGTGAGCTGCGCTTGGAGTATTGGCACTCCGTTCCACAACATTGTTGTGTGAGCCGCCATTTCGGGTCTAGTGCAGAGCAAACGCAACTGCCGATCGTCATGATTCAAAAGTGCGACTTCCTCAGCATTTTAACCGGGGTTAGGAAGCTGATGCAATATTGCTTTGCTCTGTCACGGACTGTTTAAACATTTGTGGAGGACAGAAAAGAGTTTCCTGTGATTTTAGATAAAACTTCAGATCACTGGCAACCATGATTTTACGCCACGATATGGCCTGGCATCATCAAAGTGTCGTTACTCTGAAGCGTAGCTTATTTAATGACACTATTCATGCCCTTGTTCAAGGAGCTATCCTGAGGGGGCCATGACGTAAGCCCCGTGGGTTCCACAAGCAACTACCTTTTGACACCTGCCTCTTCCTCATTGTTCCCGCTAGTGGCACTAGTGCCCGCGAACCTCTTTTCCCATGACTGAAACTGAACCAAACTATGAATAATACGCCATTATTATAGCTAATTTAGTTATAACCAACTACACATAATGAGAGAAGGAAGCGGTCGGGTAGGAGAAACGCGGGTTTTATGTGCGACCGTTCTAACCGTCTCAGAAGAGAGAACACGCGAGCTTGCGCTGATTTCAAAAAGACGATTCAAAGAAAAGAGGCGGCACGCTGTGTTTCTTGTGATTGTGCGTCTAATTTATATAAACCAACTCAACTTGCTGACGTCATACGACCGCGGTGGCGCTGCTGTCGGTACTGCGCATGCGCTAACGCTTCATTCCTCCCAAATTTGGCTTCTGCGCATGCGCAGTGCCCACACCTGTTGTGGGCAAAGCGGGCTTGTTTGTAAACAGTGTGTTGGTTTATACAGGTATATTTGAAGATCGACGATGGACGTCGATCGTCTCGAGGTAATGTAACGCAGTAACATTACACAAAAAATAAACATAATGAAGGACTGCAAGACTTAATTTTGTCAATTCTTGGACTGTAATATGGCGGTAGCCTATTGTACTTACTGTTGACGAAGAGCAATATGAGGTGACGAGGTAATGATTAATTGATGAGGCTCTATAAGGATGACGACATTAGTGGGTTTCGAATCACAACGTACAGTGCCAGACTTGTTTCAAGTATCGTGTACCCAAAGACTTTTCTTCCCCCGCAACAGAATATGGTAGAATCAATGAGGATGATGCTTTACAACTGTACGTGGAACAGAAAAACTGCACTGTGCAAAAGTGCGGCTTATTCATTAATATAAAGGACGTATTTCTTGCAGCATCCCCTGATGGACGGCTTGGAACAAATGGCCTTGTTGAGGTGAAGCGTCCCCGTTCCAAAAGATTCTTGAAGCCTACTGAAACCGCAAAAAAGTATGAGGCGAAAAATAAAAAAAGAGCCTGGTGTGAAAGGTCCCAATCACCACCATAGATCCTACTACCAAATACAAGGGCAGTTACACAATACACAAAGCGATTTTTGTGATTTCTTTATATTTACACTCAAAGGCATTGCTATCCAACGTCTTCAGACGGATGACACCATCTGGCCAAACAACATAGAGCCTTTTCTACTCAAGTTTTACATAAAAGGCCGGACTTCCGCTGAAATTCCTCACGTAGACGAGTTGTCCGATCGAATAAACTGCCATGACTCCCGATCTGGGAATCTCTCGATCTTCTATCGTAGGCCATAGTGTCATGAGATCAAGGGGTGTGGCTCTTCGTCCGCCGAACATTGCTTCGGTTGGTGTTTTTCCCGTGGAAGATGAGACCGTAATGTGGTGCCGGAACAAGAACTTGGCGATTCTTCACTGAACTGCTCCTTCCGTAAGCTTCAAGAGGGCTTTCTTCGTTTCGAACGCCATCTTTTCTGCTTTCCCGTTAGTTGCAGAATGGTATGGTTAACTAATGTAATGCCTGAAGCCGTTTTGTTTTGTTTTTTTTTGTTTTGTTTTGTAGAGACTTGTTTATTTTTTAAACGAGATTCGGCGCGTTATCAGAGAAAAGCATTTTCGGTAGGGCAAAAGTAGCGAATCGAGTGAGTAGAACGTCAATGACGCGTTTGTACGTCGTGGCATGCATCGTGTAAACTTCCAACCACTTAGAGTACGCATCGACCATGACTCCGCAGATGCGGATGCGTTTCGCCATGCACCCACCAACTGAATAGTGGATCGTTTTCAGTTAGTGTTCATAATGGCGCCGGACTCGAGGCAAACTTCGAGTCTTTCCGCAAAGTTACCCCAGGTGCCAACACTTTTGTCGAAAGAGGTAAGTGCTCGAAACGTCAACAACATCGGTAGCCACGTGCTGTGCTTGACACTGGAGGCTTACCATTCGCTGAGACGAAACTTGCTTGTACGTCTGTCACGAGTCGTCCGATATCAGGTCATCACCGCAACTCCATCTCCCGACAAAACAGGTCTTAATTGTCCGCATGTCTATTGTTAGCAATCATGTGAACTTATAAATTCCCGAACACTCATCACTTGCTGTCACTAAACGCCGCTCAATCATAGTGTCTTCATGGCAAATAAACGTCTTCCTA
This sequence comes from Ixodes persulcatus, assembly GCA_013358835.2. Taxonomy (NCBI): domain Eukaryota; kingdom Metazoa; phylum Arthropoda; class Arachnida; order Ixodida; family Ixodidae; genus Ixodes; species Ixodes persulcatus. The sequence continues at coordinate 7,309 of JABSTQ010005401.1, forward strand.
TTTATACTGATGCTTTTCATCATATTCCTCCTAAGCTGTACTTACAACATAATGTTTGTCGGTACTTCCGAAAATATTGCAACGGCGCTTGTTTTCTCGGAACTATAATGTAACAACCATTACGACATCTTCCGGATCCCGTGAAACACAATATTTTGTGACGCCACTTTTCAGTCGTCATTATCATGGCGAGGTAAATACCGTAAATCGCGAAGCAGTTTACTAGACGTCCGCTTCCACTGGTGTCTTGGAAGATTGAATCTACTGAGCTTGCATTCCTGCAGAAGGATTTTTCATTGACAGAATATTGACACGTCAATCAACAATTTATTCCTTCTTGGTAAGATTTATTGCGAAAGCCCGTCGCAACCGCCGAACCGCATGTCCCTATTAGCGGCGAGATGTTTTGGTGGCGCTAGAGTTCCTGTATAGGCTCCCTACGGGAGCCAGAGTTGCGCGTTCACGCATGGCATGTGGATCCAGCTCCTCACGTGACTGAATTCGGCGAATAGCAGTGCCGCGCGTTCGAGGCGCGCGGCGGGCTCAAAAGCCTGGGAACGTACGCCGGGGCGCGTGCAACGTCTACTTTGTTGCACGACACTTGATACGGCTCCTCACGTGATCGGATCTCGGCGAATAGCGGCGAGGGCGGCACGCGGCACGTGGAATCAAACGCGCAACTCTGGCTCCCGTAGGGAGCCTATACAGGAACTCTAGGTGGCGCCCTCCTATGGTTCCCCCTTGTGGCGTCATTACCTTGCAAACAACAAGTTTGATGGTGTTTGTATATAGCATGGTGGAAGCTTGAATTCATTGCGCTCTCAAAAGAACACTGCCAACACCGTCAAAATTAAAGTTCTTTCGTTCCTCTTATTTCCGTCGATGATAAATCCTTTTCTGACGTCATAGTCAGCGTTCGGCCAATCGTGGAAGGCCGACCACAGCGACGCTTTCGGTCGCGCACGTCGCCAATATCAGCCTGATATTCTCGCATTGATGAGTTTGCTGGGCCACGCTATTAGCCCCGTGCGCGACCGAAAGCGTCGCTGTGGTCGGCCTTCCACGATTGGCCGAACGCTGACTATGACGTCGAAAAGGGGATTTATCATCGACGGAAATAAGAGGAATGAAAGAACTTCAATTTTGACGTTGTTGGCAGTGTTCCTTTGAGAGCGCAATGATTTCAAGCTTCCACCATGCTAATAACAAACACCATCGAACTTGTTGTTTGCAAGGTAATGACGTCACAAGGGGGAACCACAGGAGGGCGCCACATCTCGCCGCTACTTGAGCCAGCTGAGCACAGCTGGCAGCGGCGCGAGCAAGGTCACGAGGGGAACGTGATGGTGCTCAAGCCATCCCACCGTGAACCAATATTTCGGCCACTCCACGGGTGCGGGTCGCCATCTATTGATTGAACTAACGCCTTGCTCATGATGGCTGCCATGGGACCGCAGCCTAAAGCCTGGTTCAGACAGTTGCGTTTGACTGCGTTTGACTGCATTGCGGCAGCGAGAAACCAGCACAAACCTGCTGCTTATATCGCGTGCCAAGATGATTCCTTAAATTGGATTCCACGCTTCTTATGAAGCACAAATGTGCCGGTGACTCGCTTTCGGTTCTCGACGCAACGCAGTCAAACGCACTCAAACGCAAGTGTCTGAACCGGCCTTTAAGCGGTACGTCTGACAGGAATATGCGTCTTAGCTTTAACCTGTGCGTTGGCGGCGTTCGATTTAGAACCCAGCTCTTAAAGGGCCTCTGACACGCCAAAAAAAAAATTTTTTTTTATGCTAGGCGTTGAAATGGCATATCAGGACATTACAAAAATTTTTTTCACTATAGAGTTGCTTAGTTTCTTTTTTTATAAAAAAATAGCAATACGAGGCCCAATTCAAATTTCCCGCCGTGCACTGTGACGTAACAGTGTACCGCAAGGTGTCGGGGAGGTCAGAAGGGAGGCATCGCCGGAAGTCACGTGAGTCGTATTCCTCCTCGTGTTTACCGCGAGCGCGTGTAATATCTTTTTTTAATATTCTTGTTATTCCCCGCACCCCCACGAGCGATCCAAGCAGACAAGGTTTCTTTTATTTGCTTTTCATGACTTAATGTTGCTGTAAAGGTAGAAGAAGCGGAGTCAGTGAATTGACGTGATCAACTACAATGCCTAGAAGGTGCTGTGTGAGGGACTGTCCCGGTATTTCAGCAACTGAAGAAGATATCACACTGCATGCATTTCCGAGTGACATACATCGGCCGCATGTGCACCTAGTAAACAAGTTCTACTCATGTTCTACACAAAATACGTACTTTGTGCTCGACGTTTACTTGTACTTGGTACACTGACCAGTTCGTATTCTTTAGACGGCAGGCATGTTCAGCCTGGAGAGTATCCGATGATTCAACGACCTCGGTGTCTCAACCTTCAGCAATGCGATCGGGCGTGCCGTATGCTAGCAATCCTAATTTCTGCCAGCGTTCTAAATTTTTTTTCAAAACTTGATAGCTTGTGTTGCGCCCAGTATAGCTCTGTATCATCGGACTGACGTCATGCACTCGTACACTGGCTTGTACTCGCAACGCTTTCATCATTGACCTCCATCACGTCGATCCACTGACTCTTCGTCCTCAAATTTTACAGCACGCAAACTAACCAACGGTGCAGCGATAAAGAGCTAGTGGAACTGAAACTTCGTTTTCTACGATCGCTCGTACGAAGATCAGAATAAAAAAAAAGGCTTAGGCACGGTCGCGGAGAGCACGAGGAGTGAAACTCACATGACTTCCGGTGAACCCACTTTTAGTGACGTAGGTTGATGCCTCCCTTCTGACCGCCCCGACACCTTGCGGTACACTGTTACGTCACAGTGCACGGCGGGAACTTTGAATTGGGCCTCGTATTTCTATTTTTTATAAATAGGGGTGGCGTGAGTGGAGTGGCTTGACTGTGGCACCGTTGCAGACTGCCTGCGCTTCGATACGGTTGTGAAAATAACAATGAGAAGGAATCGTTCAAGTATGGGGTTTATCTAAAATTCTCAGTGTCTTGGAAGAATGGTGAGTCATAAATATCTAGGGCGCTAGAAATGTGTAATATCCCTTCAAAATACTCGGGCTCAGAGGGGATGTAGCGCCTTATTTGGACTCTATATAGAAAAATCTGGAGGAGTGCTCTCGAAACTTCGTGCAAATAAAAACCTCCGCTGCTGTTCACACGTTTAGACCTAATTGGAGCAGAAGGCTAGAAGAGGGCTGGAATGGGGTGGGGGAGGATGGTGGGGTTAATTACTGGTTCAAGTTTTGACTCGACCAGATGGTCTTAGCAATTTAGTAAGTTCTTACACTACTCCCTCTGCATTTACAAAATTCATTTTCGATTATACCCGCGGAAAAATGTCTGTGGCTATGCAGTCAAAGGTAGAGCGCGTGCGCCGCGCACCTTGAGCGCCAATTGAAGCTGTGCACGCGCTCTCCTTGTGAAGCCGCGCCGACGGCTTCAATCGGCATTCAATGTGTGCGAGCGCACGCGCTCTACCATTTACTGCCTAGTCACATAAAGTTTTTCGCGAGTATAGAGGTCACAAGTCTTAATTTCGTCCACATGGGGGTCGAGACAGGACTTCATGAGCAGCACTAGCCCATCCGGCACGACACTGATGCGGAAGTCAGTGACTTCGTTTTTAATTCGCACCGTATGAGGACGCAGTCTTATGCGAGCTTCAACAGGTCGAGTACGTCACTTCGGACGTAGGCGAGACGGTGCACACTGTTAAAACGCTTGCAGTATCCACAAGTGGTACTAGAAAAACGACGTCAACAAAGAAGGAGCTCGCGATTCAGCTTAATGCAGTGCCACGGGCCCGCGAATAATCAGTCTTCGGGGTAGTGCCGGCATAAAAAAAAAAAAAAAAACGCATCAGTGCCACACCACCGATCACGAATAACACCGAACACAAACTCGCAAGCCCCACCACTCCACTCAACGACGATACAACATACGACGTCAAACGCCTCAAAAGTGAAGACGTCTGCTCCCGTACAGCTACTAACGGAAGTGAAGTGTTTGGAGGACGCCCTTTACGAGAATATTTAAAAAGGCTTTCCACAATGATCATTTTCATTTATTTTTTGAATATATAATGATAAATTATCAATAATTTGTTTTTCTATCTGATTCAAGCTAGTCGGACTAGTCATAACACTGGTCAAGTAAAAAGAAAATACAAAAAGTTTGAACATCTTCATGACAGGTATAAAATTTATTGTGAATACACCGTTATCTTTCGCAATGTACTAACGTTATAAATTTTGCCTCCATACTTATTAATTGCAAACAGTTCTTAGACACGGCTGTTCTTTGCGCCATGTTTTGTTTCTTCTATAAATCTTTAACGGCCAGCGACAAAAGAGCTCACCCACACATGTCCAGATTATAAGCGCCGCGGGGAGTAAAGCATGTCGAGTAGGAAGTGTTGGGTGCAGCGTTCTAGAGGTATTTATACATATGTCTGTTTTGGTGGTGCGTAATATGGGGTGCTCGTGTTGTTGTCTGCCTGCGATGTGTGTAAGCTTGCTGCCTAGTCGTGATAGTTCGCAGCGTAATAACACATTTTTTTTGCATAAGCTGCTAAATATCTGACTAGGTGGCGCATGTTGCCCTCCGATTCTAAATATATTGCTCGAGTTATTTATCAATCCAAGTTCGACATTCGTTTGTCTGTCCAGCAGTTGCGTTGTAGGAGTCCAGCGGAGTGCTCGTAGCGGGCCTAACATCACCGTTTTTGACTCTCAGGCAAACCACCAACTGGAACTAACGAAAACGGCGACTGCACAGTCATCGCAGCCGCAGCTTCACAGCGCATGGGCCGTTGTTGACAAGCAACGGATAACAGCTCAGATGAACACCTACCGGACGGCGCCCATATAAGCGGGCATCAGACGTGGAGGGACTGCAGTCCAGCGGAGTGCTCGGAGCGGGCCTAACATCACCGTTTTTGACTCTCAGGTGGGTGCAAGCCTTCGCTTGACCTTTTGTTAGCATCTGACTCTCCGCTGGACTGCCTATTCCTGTTGTGAATCATGCCCTTGTCTGGAAACCAAAGCGATTGCTTAGTGTGTTTAGAAGAAGTGACACCAGATACCCAAGCGTTAAGAATGTGCGGAATGCAAACATTTCTATCACACTGGAAAGTGTTCGGGCATCAGAAAAAACAAACTAAAAAGCATGACGACCGCTGATTTGTTGTCTTGGCGATGCACAACTTGTAAAATACATGACCAGCGACAGTCATCACAAGCCAATAATGAAGCAACAAAGTTAGCCCAAGAGGCGGATACTTCGAGCGACTTCCGGTCAGCTATTTGAGCGCCATCTCTTATCCGTTGGTATGCTATTAAGAACTTCCGGTTTACGCCGGAAACTTTATTTAATAGGATGAGATGCATATTATTGTTGCTGCTTACAGATTTCAAAAATTATCCTGGTAAGGTGAAACAACTATTTGGTTAGCTAAAGTTTCGCCCTCATACTTTGTTCTCATTGGTGTTTTTTTTTTTTGTATTTTGACCGTTGAGAACAGTTCCGCGTCGGCTGCCGTGGTCGCGGCTGCGTCGGCTGCTCGACGGCACCTGTGCCACCGGTGCGGTGGTGGTTTTCGTTTGCGGCAGCGGGCAGTGGCGTTGACCTGTTGGTTATCGGTATATTTCGTCTACCAGTAGGCCGAGCAAACGGAACATTGTCTATAGCTCGACCCAGTGGTTCTCTAATACCGGTGGCAACAGCTCTGCCAAGTTCTTTGGGTTCCCGAGTGACGAAAGGTAAAGACGGGCTCCTATACTTTTAGTTATACAGTTTCGGATTGCCGAAAGCTTGCTGGTGCATGTTTCATTATGGTAGAGTTATTCTAGAAGGTCAGAAGGGAGAGGGCATTTATGTTAAAATGAGCGGTGTGGGGGAATCGGTGTTAGAGCACCGCAGCTCAGTATCACGAGCGTGGAACAACTCGCGTAGCAGAAGGAACCTGCGAGAGACCGTGGCGATCGAATCGCTGTCGCTAAATACTGCAAAGTTGAATCTGTGATTGCTGTGAATACTTGAATAGTAGTTTCCTGTAGATTTTGTTACTTTGTTGTGCCGTGAAGTGAACGTCTTTTCTTTTTGTTTTTCTCTGTATAAAGAGCGTGCCTAATAAAAAGAGAACTTTCAAAAGAAGTTTGGACTTGTGCTCAGACTGGCGATGTGCGCCCATTTTAAGCTGCAAAACACCAGCGGCTGGGCGCACTTTGCATTCATTAATTGATGATATAATGAGAAGTGGCTGTCACTGAACATGCACTGTTGCCGAGCCGATCTCAATCGAGCGACGCAAAGTCAAGTGCAATCGTTTCGGAAGCGTCGGACATTCGCAGAAAAAGGTAAACACAATTTTTTTGATAAAAAAAGATATTGCTATTACTTTGTTTTGTAGAAGAACGAGACGGCGGCAATGGGAGCAGTTCTCTCTTCTCTCAACATTAGGGACAATAGGATGCAAATTCGTTCGGAGTTCGGAGGCTGCTCCGAACTCCGAACGAACTTGCATCCTCTTGCCGCCGAGGGTGAGAGAGAGGTAAAGGAAGGACAACACTTCTCAAACCCTACACATGAGGAAGTGGTTGCCATGACGACGGCGCGCATATTGTTTTGTTTATTTCATTTTGTTTTTGGAGAAACCCAACGCTCGTTAGGGGAGAGTTGGCGCTGCCGTCTGCAATTGGAGTCCCAATGGGAGGTATAGGAAGATCCCGCCGGTTGGTTAGCCTATGAAACCGAAGATCAGAGGCAAAAAGCTGTGTTAACACAACTACAAAAAACAAACAAAAAACTGACAGAGGTCTTGAGCAGAATGGATGAAATTTAAATAAAGATAAATGTGCAGTCAACAAAGCACGATACAATGATACAGAAAGTTGATAGGCAAGAGAAAACGGTCGAAGCAATAGAAAAGTCGGCTAGCATGCTTTCAAAACAGTATGATGACTTGCTAAAAAACATGGACTCATTGGCAGGCGTCACGAACGAATTGAAAAAAAGGACGAACGAAATCGAAAAACTCGGGAAAGAAAGAGACGAAAGAATTAAAGAACTAAAATGAGCAGTGGAGAACGCGGAACAACATTCACGACAGATGAACATCGAAATTCATGGTATCGCTCAAAACAACGAGGATGACTTATCAGCGGTCATAAATAACCTAGCAAGAAAGCTGAAACATCCCGTACCCCAGCCTGATAAGATTGAGTCCATGCACAGATTGAGAGCAAGGGAAGGCAAAATTACTTGAATCATTGTGTGGTTCAATGACAGGTCAGAAAGGAACCAGTGGATCAGCAAACGTACCACCTTGAAAGCAGAGCGAATTTACATCAATGAGAACCTGACGAAGCTTCAGAAATGGCTGTTCTGGGCCGCAAAATATTGTGCAAAGGAAGAGGGCTACAATTATGTATGAATGAAGAACGGCGAAAGTCTGCTCAGACAAAGGGAGTGAAGGCTGCAATACGTATCGAAAGTGAAAGTGACTTGAACAAAATTCATTTAAATGGCCACATGTAACTCATTTAAAGACTGGAACAGATACGTCCAAAAGGTTATAGCTGAAGAGGGTATAGGAAACAAAGAGCAGATTATACACATCACTCGAATTAATGTAAGGAGCCTAAAAAAAAACCCTGGGATGAGCCAAATGTCTACTTGTTGAACCCCCTGTTAGATGTTGATATAATGATATTGACTGAAATAAATATCGAAGCTGAAGAGACTTTACATTTTCACATAGCTGGTTTTCATTCAATATCAGTATGTAGAGAAAGCAGAAATGGGGGTGGGATTCCAGTGCACATTAAAAATAGTTGGCTATACGACCGTATTGACGCGTCATTAAATGACTCAGAAGTTCTTGTGATCACTATACATAGGGCAGAGTTGTCCTCTACTATATTTTCTGTTTATAGACCACCCAACTGCAATTTAAATTTATTCTATGACGAATTTGTAACACTACTCAATAATTTAATAATAAGGAGCACATCGTACTAGTAGGGGACTTTAATATCGATGTCATGTGCCAACACAAATGTGGAGTAACCGAATATCTGGACATATTATGCAGCTATGGGCTTCACAATTTAAATATTCATTATACAAGAGAGGAGTACCTGGGTAATAAAGTGACAAGATTGTGCATTGATCATGTTATTGTACATTCGTGTAACCTTTAACACCTGATGTGTATTTTATGTACTTTGTTACGACTGTTTTATTATGCTGACTGTTCTAATATGACTATTGTGGTTTCCATATGTTTGCATGTTTCATAGGAATCTGACTTCTGTGCACCAATGTCAAAACCATTATGGTGTTTTTGGGCACGCAATAAATAAATATCAAATATCAAATATCAAAAATACATTTTATACCAGGAGTAATAAAACAAAAAATGGCAGACCTATTATTTCATTGCGCTTAGGATTATGGGTGAGGATCCTACAATCAAAACAAACAAACATGTACATAAACAGGTTCTTGACAACAGTAAAATAGATGATATGGTGAAAACATTCAACTGGAACTCTCTGTTCCATCTTGATCACGTCACTCTATATACAACAGTGGCTGAGAAGTTCAATGATATATACGAGAACTCGAAACTAACGATGAAACTGACACAAAGAAAACCTAGTATCAAATGGATAGACCAAGAAATATTAGAAGTAAGCTCTGAAAAAAGTAAATTATGGATTAGATGAAAACGAACCCCCCATAATGCAGCATTAAAGGAAGAATTCATAGAACTACGAAAAAAGGTAACTGCTAAAACTAGACTGGCTAAAAAGAGGTTCCATATGACGAAACTCAAGCAGTGTGGGAAAACTTACGGCAAACGGGAAATACAGTTAATCGAGTAATCGGAACACCCCCGAAGTACAGCATAGATGAATGTATAAACAAAAATTTCGGGGCAACTATCGGGAATGCGCTAAGCAACGAGTTCAATAATACATTTGTTAAGCAGGTACAAAATCTACGGAACCAAACAAGCAACTCTGCAGAAAAACCAAAGCTTTTAGGCAATTCCCCGAATTCTGCGTACCTGCCAGAAATGGCAGTTTCTGCATTAAGGGATATAGTTAACAGTATGTCTGTAACAAAGCCAGCCGGGAACGATCAAATAAGGGTAAGAGATATACAAATTAACTTTAGCAGCTTGAAAGATGTTTTGCTTGCTATATAAATGGCGTTCTGGCTACAGGAAATATACCTAATAAGCTGAAGATATCAGTAGTTGGGCCTATGCACAAGAAGGGGAATAAAAAAGAACTATCTAATTATAGGTCCATCGCGCTGCTACCTGTCATCTCGCAGATCATAGAAAAGTTTGTCTTAAAAATAATGACCTCTTTTTGCGACAAGTATTTAATAATTGGCAACAGTCAGTACGGCTTTAGACAACAAAAAAGCACGACACTGTCACTCGAAGACATGACGGACTTTTTGAACGACAATATAGACAAGAAGCAAATAGTACTTGCACCGTTCTTAGATTTGACGAAAGCGTTCGATACAATTGACCACACTATATTGCTAGATAAACTGGAAATAATTGGTTTCCGAGGCATTTTCTCAGGTTGTTTCGAAGCTACTTTTCCAACAGAACTCAAAAAATCAGAATTGGGGACGATACATGTGATGCCTTGTACCTCGACTACGGTGTACCCCAAGGCTCGGTGTTGGGCCCTATGCTTTTTAATGTATATGTTAATGATCTCGCCTTGCTACCCTTAAAGTCCAACGCTTATCAGTACGCTGATCATACAGCTTTAGTCTTTGCAGATGGAAATTTCTTTACTGCGGTCTCAACTCTGCAGGAGGATATAAAACAAATATTGACCTGGTTTTCAAAAAATTGTATTTTTGTGAACAACGAAAAAACACATTTGATGTGCTTTACAACTCATCAAAAACGCGTTAATCTTACAAAGCCTGTTTACTTGCATTCGACGATATGCAGACAGTGCCGTTGTTTACCACTACCCTACATTACGGAAACGAAGTACTTGGGTATATACTTCGACGAGTACTTAAATCGGAATCTACATGTCGATTACTTACTTAAGCATTTGCGAATAATTTCATCGTACCTTTATAATTACAAAGTTGTGCAGATATTAACTTAAGGCGAATGATTTATCAGATGCTAGGGGAATCTAAACTAAGGTATGGGATAAAAATTTACGAATTCTGTTCAAAATACAAAGAACAAAAAATAGATAACCTAATTAAAAGGATGATAAATAAATATTAGGCACGGCACACTCCTTGAGGATCTAACCTTTGAAGAGCAGCTGACCGACCTGGACGTATTGGCCATTGAAAACCTACGCAGGTTCGAAGTCCTCACAAAATATTATTTCTCGTATAATTTCAGAGTACAATCCACGAAACAAAAACGTCTTAGGCACACAGAACGGTTTGACGTTCTAAGGATAGACACCAATTATGGAAAAAAAAATGCGGAAACATTACGTTCCTACATATTTCAACGATCTTCCAAATAATTTATTCGATCTCTCGTCCTTTACAGAAGTGAAAAAAGTATTAAGGAAATGGTTCAACCTCGAGCAGAAGTGAAATTGAGTGTTAATGTTTTTGGACCTATATGTTTGAATGTTTACATCTAAGTGGTATCTTTGTGTTCTCGTTGTGTTCGAAATATTTTCTTGCTATTGCAGATATATAATGGATCGAGAGAAAAGGAGAAAATGTATTTTGGTTGTTGCTTGTTGCTCTGTTAACAAACCCATTGTGTTCTCCTAGGTGTACCTAACTGTGTCCGATGTACAATGTAAAATATATGGTTGTATAGGGCAAACAGCATAGACAGCTTTTTAAAGCGCAGCTCTTAGGCGCCCGTTTCCGGCTTGAACGGTGTCGGCGTCACCGTCGGCGTAACCGCGCTGTGCATCATGGGACGCGTGACGTCACTGATGACGTCATCAGTGACGTCACTGATGACGTCATCGGCATCCGCATCGGCATCGTCATCACCATTGATGACGTCATCGGCATCCGCAACGTCATTGCCACTGATGACGTCATCAGTGACGTCACTGATGATGTCATCGGCATCGTCATCGTCCCGTGACCCCCCCCCCCCCCCGAGGTCACGTGACCCCCCCAAGGTGACGTGATCCCCCACGCCACGTGACCCCCCCCCCCCCCCCACGAGGTCACTTGACCCACCCCCCAGTACCCTTCCCTCCTCTTCCTCAAGAGCTGTGCTCTAATTCAGTTGTAAACGGCTTTCACTTTTTTTCTTTGACCGTAATTCGAAAGCGTGTGACATGTTTTATTTAATCTATATGCTTTTATTTTGCGGTAAGGTGCAATGATGACATAAAACATAAGGTGCAATGATGACATAAATTGAGATTTGTTTATTTTACGCTTGTTTGGTTTTCTCTGTTTTTTATTTGATTTTCTTTTATAGACTGCCTGTTCTCTCACACAAGCACGCGAGTGCTTTCATGAGGCAGTACTCAATGTATGTGAATGACTTTGTGCTAATAAAACTATTATTATTATTATTATTATTATTATTATTATTATTATTATTATTATTATTATTATTATTATTATTATTATTATTATTACCCAACGTCGCTACGCCTAGGTGGCGCGCGTCGTCGCCCGATTCCAATATTTCGCTTGCTCGAGTCATTTATCTATTCTCTAAGAAGTTCGGCATTTGTTCATCTGTCTAGCAGTCCGGTCGTAGCTACCGAAGCACGCACCTTTACACGTACCTACATCTGCCGGTCTAACGCTGCAACGCAGTTTGTGCAAGTTTCCTGCGCTTAAAAGCCGACGGAAGAGTAAGCGTATGGAAGTTGTTCAGGATATCGGAGCGTAAACGTGAGCGAAGTCGAGGCCGAGGCTACGGTGGGTGGCCATCGGGGCAGCGCCGCCCTCTGTTAGTCACCTCTTCCTTCCTCTAGGTAAAATGCTAGCGCTTGGAGACTGTGTTTACTGCGCATAAAATACATCAAACGAGAGCAAGCGCGTCCTGTGTGCTCGACCGCTTCGGGGGAAAGGCTCACAGCTCGCTGGGCTCGTCTCTCGCCTGTTTTCGGATGCTCGCCGCCATGTTTTATGAGGAACACTCTCAGCCGTGTTTGGCTTAAGGCAGACACGATGTATCGTGTTAAAGTTTACACGGCACCTCATGTGTAGACGAATAACACAGATGGCTGCTCGTAAAACGAACACGTTTTGACGTGTCCGCTATGGGACAACAGTTTACACGCCTGGGCGTGTTATTTTTGCTAACAGTGTAGCTGCGCGCGCACGCTCAAGCAGCATGAGACGCCGAAGGCTTTTGAAAGCTGGCAACTTGCGCCGCAGGCAGGACAACTGAAGCTCCTTCCTGCCGTTATCACCTTGCCAGTAACAGCAGGCAAACACCCAGTTGCCTGAAAATTCTGACCTGTAGGTATCCTGTCAGTACAGGAACCATGGTCGCAATAACAACTTTTGTACAATTAACAGAACAGCAGGGACGCTCTTACTGGAATTGAGATCCGTATTTAACATCAACACGCGTCTACAAACATACCAAGTCAGATCAAGTAATATACACCGTGTACCATAAAACATTTGCAATGTGTTATTGTTTGTTTTTTTCACTGCAAAATTAAATTGCGCATCGCCGAAAGCTCAATTACCACCAAAATGTAGCTTTAGCGGTCCAAACTAGATGCCATAGTTTGAAAACTTACCCTGATTGCATTCAAAAGTTGTAAACGATTGTCTGCAATTTTTAGTAGAAAAATGGTGGCCGTTTTCGACCTTTTTTGCTAACTGGCGTCATTCAGTTTCCCAGAATATAGAACTCCGTCGGGCGCCATATTTCCCTTTAAAATTATAGAAATTGACTTATAACTTTTTAATAATATCACGGCTAGTTATGAATCCTTGGCAGCTGGTTCAGACTGCGCTAACGCTTCATTTGGTCACAAAATGAGCGATCGGCGAAGTGTGCTTTATTACTGCGGGGGAAAGAAGTACCTTAAATTTTTGGGGGACAAGCTTTAGTCGACTTAGGTAGCTAGGACTACATCCGAACATATTCACTCACGCATCGCTTCCTAAGAAGGGTACTTGTGAAAGAGTTAGATGTAAACTACATCAGTTGAGATCTTCCTATTAACATCTTGGTAACGCGATATCACTTGCACTCATCAAAATCTTCGTGCTCGACCAGCTACGCGGTGTATGAGACTGCTTAGTGCAAACGCCGGCAGCCGTGCTTGTAATAGTTTCATAACAGAACGGAAGCGGTCGTCTTGTGATGTGTTTGAAAGCATTAATGACTCTATATAGATAATTTCTTTCTGAAACACATACACCTTTTGAACAAAAAGAATATCACAACAGGCATCAACAGTATTATAACCAACATTCGATATGTTAATCATTTATTCAGCCAGTAAGGGCTGAGAAATGGGGGTTAGAAAAGTAAGGAACTATTGACTCTTCTTCGTCTGATATCGTAGTACTAACAGAAACGTGGCTTTCGTCTCGAATCCGTGAGAGTGAAATATTTGCCTGCGAAAAAAAAGTTTAATATTTATCGGTACGACAGAGTGTATAGATCAAGAGGAGGAGTATTCATTGGAATTAACGAGAATATTGAAACATTTGATGTAAATATTGTTACTGAGCTTGAGTTTATCTGTGCTTGCTTCCAAGCGGGAAAAAGGCGAATTGTACTTTGGGCTTGTTATAGACCACCTAACTATTCCACTGGCTTTGTAGATGACTTACATGATGCGCTAAATACGGTTACTGCAAGATTCCCGGATTCTCCAATATTTTTGTTAGGCGAATTTAATTATCCGAATATTGATTGGTCGGATACGTGCCCTTCTCTCAGTTCTCATTCCTCTGAGTGTTCCAATTTCTTAAGCTTGTGTGCTGATTTCAATCTTTTACAACTCGTCACTGAACCCACACGAGTCACAGCTACGTCAGCCAATATCCTTGATCTTGTTTTAACTAGTGCGCCGGATATTGTTTCTTTGGTATCTCATTTATCATGTCTCGGTGATCATAGTTTTTTTAAAATATCTCTAACGGTTCCTATGCACAACTCCTCTAAAGTGACTAAACGCATTCGCGACTATAGCAAAGCGAACTTTGAAGCTATTAATAACCACTTGGCCCTTTTTCTTGATGTATTTATAATTTAAATTCATGAACGCATCAGTTAGGAAAACTGGAACTTGTTTAAGAATCAAGCGGCGCTACTCACTGTTAAGAATGGAACCTTCGGCAACCTTTTCCGAGTTTCAACGCTGCGGAAACGAGTCCCGAAACGAGTCCCGACGTGTTCTGGACTGTCGCCCACCTGTCGATGCCTGCCCAAAACGAGTCTCAACACGTCCGTGACGTCAACGGGGCGTGTGTGTGTGTGCGTGTGGGTTCGTGCGCTCCGGAAGGGGAGAGAGGCCTGGCCTAACTGCGGAGAACCATGGCTACGACGCACTTCTGGCTACGACGCGGCGGGCTTTGCTGCAACGCACTTGGCGGTCGCACCTGCTGCCCTGGCGGAGAGTGAGGGAGAAAACGGACCCCTATATAAGGCGGGGCGTGAGGCTGCTCTGTTGTTCTCTCGGATTTGACGACTGTATCGCTACCATGTAATTAAACCGTTCGTTACGTTACCAATTCTCCCACCTCCACTGGACCCCTGGGTTCTTCACTTCGGGGAATGGTCGTCGTCACGAGCCAGGAAGCCTCCGGACGTGCGGCCTAAGCCCCGCCTCGAACAACTGGTTGGCAGCGGTTGGGATCGGACCATGCGACATCGTGCTACATCTGTGGGTGAGCGTTTGGACTTTGCTTTGGGATTCGCCAGGCTTCAGATTATGGGTTATTAATTTTGAACTGCTGGGAATCCTTAGTGTTTGACTCGTGCGCTAGGTTTATGTACAACCTCCCGACAAGTTTTATAGCAAAGCCAAAGCTAAAGAGCAGCGATCATGGATCTGATGAGGTTACTGAGAACAGATTTACTCTGTTTATGTGAAGAATTGGGTGTGGAGGTGGAGCAAAAGATGAAGAAATCTGAGATCAGTAAAGCGATTTCAGAGAGCGCGGAAGCAGAGGAAATTAAAATTGCGTGGGAACTGCTTCAGAACGCTAAAAGTGAAGCTGCAGCAAGAGAGGAACGAGAACAGGCTGCAGCGAAAGAGGAACAGGCTGCAGCGAAAGAGGAACGAGAGCAGGCTGCAGCGAGAGAGGAACGAGACCAGGAGCGAGCGCTGAAAAGGCTAGAGCTCGAAATTGAACAACAGCGATTAAACTCGCAGAACAGTAGAGTTGGGGCTCCGGTACGAGCAAGTGAGACCGAGTCGTATCAAAAAAAGAAGCTCATGCAGCCGTTTAAAGTTGGGGAAGACGTGGGCCTATTCTTAGTTAACTTTGAGAGGACATGTGAGAAGTTGAGCTTCGCCCCAGAAACGTGGCCGCAACGGCTTTTGACTCTGTTGCCCTGCGAGGCTGCAGAGGTTGTCGCGCGCCTTAGTGCTGGAGACGCGGACGACTACGACATGGTGAAGTCCAGCCTTTTGAAGCGGTACCGCCTTTCTGCCGAGACGTTCCGTCAAAGGTTTAGAAACGCATCCAAAAAGAGCAGCGAGGGCTACTCGGAATTCGCGTACGGGCTTAAAACCAACCTGATAGAATGGTTGAAGAGCGAGGAAGTGTACGAAAGCCGAGACAAGGTAGTCGAGTGTGTGTGCCTCGAAGAGTTCTTTCGTAGCATTCCGCAGTCAGTCAAGCTCTGGGTGCAGGACAGGGTGGGAGTCGACTCTGTCGAAAGGGCCGCTGAGCTAGCCGAAGAGTACGCAACGCGTAGAAAGCTGAGCGGAGAGGAAAGCGAATCCGGCCGAAGCGATCAGCGCAAGACCTTCCGACAGGGAGACGGCTCGCGAGAAAACGGGCCCGAGAAGCCCGAAGCAGGACAAAAGGTCCCAGACAAGAGCGCAGAACACTTGAACGGAGACGAAGCGCGGAAAAGCCCAACAGGGCAGTTCGAGGCAAGGAAGCCGTTCCTGTGCTACAACTGTCAGGAGCCGGGACACACAGCGGCCAGATGTAAGAAACCGCAGGTTGTGTTCTCTTACGTGAACGGTAGTGACAAGGACCTGAAGCTTCTTCGTCCCTATCTTCACGAGCTCCATGTAAACGGAAAGCCGAGCAGGGTGCTTCGGGACAGTGCAGCGACGATGGACGTTGTCCATCCGTCGTATGTAACGCCATCCGATTTTACGGGAAAGGTAGTTTGGATCAAGCAGCTGCTCGAAAAGCACAGTGTCTGTCTGCCTATGGCGACAGTAAGGATAACTGGCCCGTTCGGAGAGCTAGTGGCAGAGGCGGCTGTCTCGCAAACAGTCTCGTTGGAGTATCCTTATTTGTTTTCTAACCGGTCAGATTTCCTGCTGCGCGAAAGGGGTCAACAACTGGGAGAAGGACTGGTTCAAGCGTTGACGAGGTCCAAATCGCGTCAGGTCGCCCCTTTGTTGACGAGTGATCCAGAGCCAGAGGCAGCTGACGGGGAGCAAGCACTCCCAGAGTTGGAGGCAGAAAACCGGAATGAGAGGGACCAGGTTGTAGAACAGCCTGATCTCGTAGCACTAGGAAGCGTACGCCGTCCCAACGCGCCGGCGGAAAAGGCGGAGGAAGAGGGGATCAGTGAAAGATCTCTCGTAGCTCCGGCGTCGCGTAACTTTGGTCCTCTGCTACGAGTAGACAGAGTGTCTTTGACAGTCGAGCAGAAGAGCGACCCTAGTGTGTCAGGGTTTCGCTGTACAGCTCAGGAGATTGCTAGGACCAATGTGACGGGGAATGAAAGAGGCGGATTGTTTTATCGGCGCTATAAGGACCGCATTTTCACGTCTAGAAATCACGTGAAAATCGATCACTATGACTTCAGCGTAAGAAAAAGGAAAGGCAAATTTAACGGCAATGCCGATGGGTTGAGCAGATTTTTCTGACATCACGAAAAATAGTAGGGATGATCTCAGAGGTCTTCGTCATCCACGGGAATGAGGATCTAAGTGGGGGCACTTCGTTGAAACCCCAAAAGGACCTCACAAAGTGCGAAGAGTTTTTGTCTTTTGTATTTTGTTCTTAGTGACCTCGTTGGAAAAATGAGTTTTTTTTTGGCGACAGGGGGTCTCGATACCCGGAATTGTACCAAATTTTGGTAATCCGTAATCCAGTCTTGCGGGTCTTTGGCGAATTCAGAGCGTTTGACTGCGGTGTGGCGTGGTGTTGTGGGGGACGTTTCCGCTGATGCCTCCGTTGTGAGAGGTTGGGAGTTTGTTTGGTGCTTGCAGCGTCTTCTCAAGGCCTACTCCAAGCCCACCTCTTCTGGCCAGCGATTGTACCACCGGCCATTCGAGGTTTCCCTGGCCCCGGAGGGGCTGTTAAGAATGGAACCTTCGGCAACCTTCTTCCGAGTTTCAACGCTGCGGAAACGAGTCCCGAAACGAGTCCCGACGTGTTCAGGACTGACGCCCACGTGTCGAAGGCTGCCCAAAACGTGTCTCAACGCGTCCGTGACGTCAGCGGGACGTGTGTGTGTGTGCGTGTGGGTTCGTGCGCTCCGGAAGGGGAGAGAGGCCTGGCCTAACTGCGGAGAACCTTGGCTATGACTCATTTCTGACTACGACGCGGCGGACCCAGCTGCAAAGCACGTGGCGGTCGCACCTGCTGCCCTGGCGAAGAGAGAGGGAGAAAACGGACCCCTATATAAGGCGGGGCGTGAGGCTGCTCTGTTGTTCTCTCGGATTTGACGACTGTATCGCTACCATGTAATTAAACCGTTCGTTACGTTACCAATTCTCCCACCTCCACTGGACCCCTGGGTTCTTCACTTCGGGGAATGGTCGTCGTCACGAGCCAGGAAGCCTCCGGACGTGCGGCCTAAGCCCCGCCTCGAACATCACGGATAAATTCATTCCTCTCCGTTCGAGAAGATCATACACTCATTCACCCTGGTTTAATGTGACAA
>JABSTQ010005402.1:0-21384 GCA_013358835.2 Ixodes persulcatus
CTTTTTCCGCGACATCCCCTTCGCTACATTATCCCCCTCCCGTCTTCTGGATTTTTATCCAGGTTTAACGAAGGTGTCCTTCGTACAACGACAGTCGATCACGGTGAACCACGAGAGCCCGGGATCGATCGTTTTGACGTATGCGATAGACTACGTCACTGAGCCGTTTCACGATTGTAAAGGGTCCTGGCCAGTGACGCTGCGCTTGGGGACAGTCCTCGTTTTCGAACCGGGTTATACAACCCTACCTTGTCGCCTGGTGAAAAAGGGCGTGTGTGACGTGTGCGTCATACTGGCTCTTCATGCGAGCGAGGCCGCTTGACAGCCGTTGTCGAGCAAATGCGTGCATTTGCTCGAGATTTGTTCTCAGTTTGCTCACGAAAGACACAGGTCTGTGGCCGGTTCTGATGCTCGTGGGATGGTTAGTTCACAGGGCATACGAAGGTCATGGCCGAGCAGCATCATCGCTGGCGTATAACCGGTGACCTCGTGAGCTGCTGTACGGTATGCGTACAAACAGGTGCACGATGCTGTCCCAGTCATCTTGACGATCATTTACAAATATCGACAGATGTTGTAAGATGTGCGGTTCATTCTTTCTACCAAGCCGTTTGACTGCGGGTGGAAAGGTGTGGTCCTCGTCTTGGCGATGTTGAAGATCTTGCAAACTTCTTGAAATACGTGAGATTCAAAGCTCCTGCCTTGATCCGAGTGAATGCTCAGGGGCGCCCCGTACCTGGTGATCCAATTCTTCACAGGGCGTCAGCAATTTCAGGGGCGGTCTGGTTTGGAATTGGAATAACCTCTGGCCACTTTGTAAAGTAGTCAACGAATGACTAGCAAGAACCTGTTACCAGATTTGATCGGGGAAGTGGGCCTAGCACGTCAATGCCAACGCGCTCAAAAGGCGCCCCCGTCACATGCTCTTGAAGTGGTGCTCGCTGTTTGGCATGAGGTCCTTTACGGGAGGCGCACATGTCGCACTGACGACACCACTGCTTCACGTCACTGTGGCACTGCAGCCAGTAGAAGCGTTGGCGAATCTTCTTTTTCGTGCGATTCACGCCGAAGTGTCCTCCTTCTGGACTGCCTGTGCAGTTGTTGAAATACGTGGGAGCAGAGTGTGTGTGGCAGTACCTTGCCAACGACAGAGCCACCCGCAGCGGACTCCCAGCGTCGATAGAGAACGTTGTCGCGAAGGTATAAGGAGTCCCATTGCACCAAGTAGCCCTTAAGGGTAGGAGATAAGCTCGATACCTCCTTGCCTTGAGGTCGTCTATTTTTCATTTCCATTGTATGAGCAGGCGATGTCTGGATCGTCAAGTTGAGCTGCCCGAAGTTTTTCCGGTGTCCCGCTTCGTTGCCACAAGGGATTGCTTTGAGCGAGATGCAGCTGCGTTTTTCAATGCTTGTGCACTGCTTGCAGGATTCTCACCGCATGGGCGACGCGAAAGGCCGTCGGCATTGGTGTGGAGTGAGCCGGGGCGATGCTGTATGTAAGTTGTATTGGTGAAGGCGTTCCAGCCATCGGGCGACCTGTCCATCAGGGGTCTTAAAACTCAACATCCGTCAATGATGCGTGGTCGGTTCGGATAATGAATTTCCGTCCCAGAAGATAATGATGGAATGGGTTATGGCCTTGATGATGGCCCAAAGTTCGCGTCGGGGTGGTGCAGTAGTTCCGTTCTGGCTTCGTAAAAACCTACTATAATACGCAATGACTCGCTCATGCCCATCTTGTTCTTGCGATAGTACAGCACCGGCTGCCGAGGCGCTAGCGTCGGTGTCAAGGATGAATGGTGTTGTGTCTTTTGGGAAGGCAAGAGTTGGTGGAGACGTGAGGGCCGTTTTGAGTGTCTCGAAGGCCAGTTGGCATTCTGGGGACCAGACAAACGGGGCTTTCTTTTCTGTCAGGATAACAGGGCTTGGTGATGTGGGCGAAACTAGGGACGAATCTCGGTAGTACGATGCCAGCCCAATGAAGCTTTGAACGTCAGCGGTGGATCTCGGGTTGGCCACTCGGCAATAGCAGAGAGTTTCCGAGGATCTGTGGAAACCCCGTCCGTCGAAATGATGTGCCCGAGGTACTCAACCTGCCTTGTGCACAGCGAAAATTTCTTGGAGTAAGCTTTAGGTTTGCCTTTGAAGTCGTGCAAGCACAAGCTCGAGATTCGCCAGGTGATCAGAAAATGACTTGCCCAATACCACATGTCGTCAAGGTATACAAGACAAACTGTGCCTATGAGACAATGCAGCACAGATTCCATTAGTCTCTGGAATGTAGCCGGGGCGTTGCAGAGCCCGAATGGCATCACTCGGAATTGATATGAGCCATGACCTGTAGTGAAGGCAGTCTTTTCTCGATCATCCGGGTGTACGGGTACCTGCCAATAGCCACTCTTGAGGTCAAGCGTAGAAAACCACTCGCAGCCTGCGAGAGCGTCCAAGATATCGTCAGTTCGAGGCAAAGGAAAGGAGTCTTTCTTGGTGACATCATTAAGTCGTCGATAATCCACGCAAAAACGGGTTGACCCGTCCTTTTCTTCACCAGAGTGACTGGTGAAGACCAGGGGAACACGCGGGTTCAATCACGCCCTGCTGTAGCATGGTTTTATCATGTCGTTAACAGATGACTGTTGTGCAAGGGGAACGCGTCGAGGAGACTGTCGTACAGGGGTAGCCTGTCCCGTCACAATGTGGTGTGTTGCTGCTGATGACAAGCCCATATCACTGTCTCCCGTGCTGAAAAGCTTTGTAAATCTTTCAGTAGCTGATGAAGCTTACCCGCGCTGGTTTTATCGAGGCCAACAGTCGCGCCCTCGTAGAGAGGTACACGTGTGGGCCAACTTAGTTGGTAATACGTGGAGACACGGACCGGGAGCTCGGTTTATTGGAGTCCACTGTCGCAGAGAACCGTCACTGTGGCAGCACCCAGGGGAGCAAGTCGGTTCCCAAATGCAGCAACCCGGCATTGAAGTCAAGCACGCATTGTGTGCTTTGAGAAAATCAACGCCGAGAATGCACTGCTCCTCGACAGCCGCGACGACGACGGGCAAAGCAGCTGAAGGTTTCCCACGGTGAAAGGCACGGTAGTGTAGCCGAGTACAGCTACCGTCTCCCTGTTGCGGTCTGTAGAGCATAGCCACCGGAGTTTGCTGGGGCAACTCGGTTTGCCTTCACCAATACTTCTGGCCGGATTACAGAGGTTGTTGTGCCGTATCGACAAGTGCACGCACTGGTACCCCGTCTATGACGCCTTGGAGGTAGATGGAAGTCAAGGATGAAGCCAAGACGCGAGTTGACGTAATTCTTCTTGGAGCCATTGTCGTTGAGGTCCGGCTCCCAGAGCTAAGGTCATGGTTTGGGCACTGCGACCGCGTGTGACCTTGCTGGTGGCAATTCCAGCAAATTGGAGCTGGAGGTGTTGGCGTCTTATAGCTGGAGTTTGCGGTTGCATGAAGGACTCTACACGCGTGGATCGAGATGCCTGTCGGGCAGCCTGTACCTCCAAGGCACAAGTGTGTGCTACCCGCAGAGTCCTTAGGGCGTGCAAGGCGAACCGCATCCTGTACCTCAACAGACAAGATGGCGTCGATAATGCCATGGTAGCGACAGCCTCCACCGTATCCTCTGGGCAATCTGGGAAGGCAAGACGTGCGAGGCGTTCAATGTCATCCGCGAGGTCGGAGATTGTCTCCAGCGAAGACTGACGACGGTTGGGAAGTTGTGCATGATGAAGGAACCGAAGCGGCCCTTCCCCAAAGCGCTCGTCCAATGCCGCGACCAAAGCCTGGTAGGATTGACGATTTTCAGGTGGCAAATGATGCAACAGGGTCAACGCTGGTCCGGCGAGATGGGCGGCCAAGGCTTGAGCCTTTTGGGTCTCTGACCAATGGTTCGCGTCAGCGATGAGGTTGAATTGCGATATGTAGGGGGGCCAAGGAGCGGTACCGTTGTATGTGATGGTTTTAGTCGCAGGCTCGGGTGCCCCAATGGGGTTTGGGCTGGAACGTCAACGACGCGGGGCTCCATGGGGTCAGGCAATCGGTCTTCTAGACGCTGGAGGCGTTCGGTGAGAGATTCTGTCAGTTCCCGAAAAGAAGAGGTTGCGCTTTGGAGAAGCTGGCTCTCCCGCTGTGCGTAGGAGGCTTCGGCATGTTGAAGGTGGTTGGTTATAAGGGCTACGAGTTGGGATGCTGGTGGGTCCGAGGCGGCCAGATTTCCGGCGCTGACACTCGGGGTGTGTTCACCTTGTGGAGCGGATGTGGAGTCCATGTTTCGGGGAAGACGTCGGCCGGAACGGAGCTCCACTTCTGACACCAAATGTTGCATTTACCGCTTACAAGCTGTTCATTTACTGGACGTCCGCTTGCTTTGCTCGTAGGCTTCCAACTCTGTCGCGAGCACTCCGTGTTCTTTTCTTCGCTGTCTTCTTTTTCCGCGACATCACCTTCGCTACAATATCTTCACATATTGTTGAGCTAAGAAGCGCCCATCCTCCAGTTTTACGTGACTATCTCAAATTTTTCGCGTGGGCGCTTGCTCGGGATTTGACGTTAGAATAAATTGGTCTCCACCTAAAATGGAGCGCATCTCGCTCCTTGTAAGCGACTGGTGGCCACAGAAAAAATCCACCATGGTCCGGGATTCGATCCTGGTACTCCTCCAAGACTAAGACAGTGCTCCACCTACTGAGCTAACCAGGAACTGGTAGTCTCAGTAGAGGAAAACTAATGTTAAACAGTTGCTACCCGTCGCTTTGAGGGCGCTAGTTGCGCTCCACTTCAGGTGGAAGCCCAATTTTCTTCTTACTTAAATCTTCTTCACCTCGGGGTTCTTCCCCTAAAAATCATTCTACCAAAGGGTGTTAAACGAGAACACTCCCTTTTCCGCTGCATTCAAATGCAAAAAAAAAAAAAAAAGAATACGAGCGTCAGACCAGCCCGAAGAAGGTGACTGCCAACTGCAGGACATCCGTGTAGACGACCGAGTAGAGTCCTCCGGCCAGCGTGTAGACGAGGGCGACGAGGGCGAACGTGACGACGGACTCGGCGCGCCTCCAGCCCAAGATGACCTCCATTGACGCTCCTGGGTGCCGAAGGGACAGCGTACTGGGACACCTGGCCATGTGCAACTTTTAGGGCGCGGTGGCGATGAGGCTATTCACACGGGAAATGCTTTCGGGGATCATGTGAGTGACGTCAGTGATCGGCGGAAGCAGCGGGACTCCCTCCCCGACTCAAGCATTCACACGAACGGCGGGGAGCCGAGAGGGATGACAGTTCTATCGGGTGAATTTAGCGGTCGCATTCTCGAGCACATGAAACGGCGATACACAATTACTGCAGCAACGTTGTTAGATGCAGAAGACGGCGAACTGCTTCCTGCTGAAAGAAAGGTGCTTCTTGAATGGGCGGATGCAGCACACGGGACGTGAAATCAAAAACCAGTTGTATGAGGAGCGGCTCGAGGACGGCATTGATAAATGTCGAAGACTCCTCCGGATGCCTCGTACGACATGCGCAACAGCTCAAGCCACAACAAAATAGGCTATCTCGATGCCACCACCGATATCTTGCTGAACAAAAATCTATAAAGTTGCCAGACACCTGAACAAACTACCGTTAATTGCGAATTGAGATCTCACTCCAAGGCGGGGACTGTTTGTGCAGCCGGAGCAAAATCTCCCCCATTTCCCTGGGAGGCCTACGTCAGCGCGGCTCCGCGCAAAAGCGTGACGTTCTTATCACGTGATGTGCATCCCGGGGAGCAAAGGGTGGGATTTCTCCCCTGTGTGAATACCCCTTAAAGTTGGGAATGAGGAGGCGGCGTGTGCTTCCAGAACACCTCTGGTCATGGACACCTATCGTTTCTTGTGCATTAAAGGGACAATGAATCAAAATATGGATTTCGCAAAATAAGGCCGCAGAAGCGTTGAACGGGACGCCACGAACCCCAAAACCTCACTCACTCATCGTTACCTCAAACGGATGGCCGTATTTTTGAAAAAGGAGGGCAAGATCAAACGAGGACTCTGACGTCCCGATCCTCCTGGAAAAGTTGAGAATGAGGGCAAGCGGCCTCGCTTCTCTCCTCTTCGCTTCGGTTCACCAGCTCGACGGGACGAAGCGAGGAGGAGGGGGAATGAGGATCGTGACGTCACATGTCTCGTCGGGCTCGTCGGCCGTGTTCAGTCGCGCATTTCTTTCCCAAACATTCGGCCATTCGTTAGAGATGTCGCTGTATCAGTGGTATTTTTGGGGGTTCTGCAGCATCCGCTCAAAATTTTGGTTCAGTATAACTTTAAAGAACAACTGCGGTCAATATTTTTGAATTTGGGATTGCGACTGTTTTCAGCTAAGACAGTGTCCCTGAATTGCAATGTAATTTTTTTTTCTTTTCGGTACTATGTGCAGTTTTATAAATATCATGGCTCAAATTTGGTTTCGGGCGTGTACAGCAAAACCGAAACTATCTGCTGGAGGGATGGCAACACTGATCATCAGCCGTACGGCCGCGATGTGACGTCAAACTGGCGCTGCGGGACGCGGTACAACCATTCGACTCCACCGCGACGTGACGTCACTAGGGTGCTGCGCCAGTGTTTTTTTTTTTTTTTTTGACTAAAAGCTAACCCGTTTGCCAGCCCGCTAAAGAGCAGCTGGTCGCATCTTTAAAATCGGTTTTAGTGGAGTACGCGGCTTCACCTTGACGTAATATTTCGGCTGTGATCATTTTTCGTGCCACTAAAGCGATACCAGTAATTTATATCGGTTTTGTTTTCGACCGGAGTTGCCCTTTAAAAAAGCCACAAAGTCGAGGTGGAGTGGTGGAGTAGTTACCACACCAGGCACCATACAATGGGAGGCCGAGTTAAAATCCTGACTCCGCCAAATATTTGACTTTCGGCGGTTTCGTAAAATTTTGATTCATTCGATCAAGTACGGTTCATTCATCTAATAATAATTATTATTATATCATTTAAAAAAATACAATGTTGGTGGAGGACGTGGGAAAAAGGTTGTTGAAAACCACTTGATTGGTCCAGGCCCCAGGATACAGCGGCAGAAAAACATCATAAAAAAAACGTAGGTAAATAACAAAATAAAAACATGAATGAAAACATTTACGTAATGTGGAAGTATGCCCTATACAGTTTGGAACTAGATACTCTCGAACCCAGGCGCATGAAATACTCCGCGCATGCTCACCGCGTATTTCTACAAAAGGTCCATTATGGCATCCGCCATCTTGAACTCATCCATTAATTTTCGCTCGAAAAGTAGCTCCGCTCTTTTCCTGATGAGCTACTTTTTTCGAGTTTTTAGTTTTTACTTGTCTCTCTTCATTTTCCCTTTGTTTTGCTTTATGTTTTGCTTCCCAGCTTTTTGTAATGTACAACAATTCCGCTACTATACTTCGTTTCAGCTTAGGTCCAAGCGCGGCCTATGTTATGAGCCGAAGGGCCAATCAAACAGCGAATAAGGCACAACGTCATGGCGTGCTCTCTGTAGTTGATATACTTCGTTTCACCTTATGTCCTAGCGCGGGCGATGTTATGAGCCGAAGGGCCAATCAAACAGCGAATAAGGCACAACGTCATGGCGCGTGCTCTCTGCGCTTGATAGGACAAGCCGGCGGAGAAGCACGCACAGAGAGACGGCGAATACCGGCTGGTTCTATCAACTGCAGAGAGCTCGCCATGACGTTGTGCCTCTTTCGCTGTTTTATTGGCCCTTCGGCTCATAACATCGGCCGCGCTCGAATCGAAGCTGAAACGAAGTATAGGAGCAGCCGGTATTCGCCGTCTCTCTGTGCACTGCTCCTCCGCCGGCTAGTCAAGCGCAGAGAGCACGCCATGACGTTGCACTTTTTACGCTGTTTGATTGGTCCTTCGGCTCATAACATCGGCCGCGCTTGGACCTAAGCTGAAACGAAGTATAGGCTGCAAGCGCGAGTTATTAGTTGAAGGAGGCATCTCGGCTACGCGAACTCTCTGTCAGCAGGAGCAACTGCCGAAGATAAGGCTACAAGCTCAAGATTCTCGCTTATTGAAAAAAAAGATGTCACCATTAAAAGACAGGTATGGGTGTTGTAACATAAATCGTCAGAAAAGCAGGTACTGCCAAATTAACTGATTTTTTTCCCTGAGACACGTTAATTCCTGAGTGAATTCAGCAGCGGGAACGACAGTGTACTTGCTCTCTGTTCAAAATGCGAACACGTTGGCGGGGCGGTGTTACCTTAATTATGGTTATCACATCAGGTCAGGGCCAAAAGTATAGGGTTCGGATTTTTTGGTTTCTATTTTTTTTTAAATATTCGGCGTACTTTTTTCGGTGTTTATTTTAAAATTCAATTTTCGGTTTTTTTCGGCGTATATTTATGCCCACAAAACTTTATCGGCTTTTTTCGGTGAATATAAAATAAACACCAACGAACACCGAATAAGAGTATCCTTGTAGCTCTGATATGTGTGATTACTCAAAGAATAACGGCATAGACACACTGAAGAAGAAATGGACACTTCATTTGGCAAATTCGTGCAACTGTAAAAGAAACAAGAAGAAAAAAAAAACACAACTACAAACAAGCCAGATATGAAGCCTATGCCCAAAATCACGGAACTTCACCTTCTATATATCAGGATTACGTGATCTTATTATACTACACACACAGATGTACTTTCCCAGGTTCTCCTCGCTGATCAGCACTCTTTCTTTCCTCTTAATATGACACTGAGCTTCGAGAATGCCCTCTCAACGCTAACACTGGACACTGGCAGGCTGAGGAAATGAAGCGCTGCCTGAACCAAAATCGGCCAATCAACCATTTGTGACCGCCAAAAGATACACGGTGTGACGTTTTGAAGCACATCACAACATGCAGAGCTTGCATCAAGACAGTCTTCCTTACAACGAGTTTGAAAACACGCTCGTACATGGCAAAGTCATGGGGCATTCCGTACTTCACGTTCCAACGATGATGCGCACATTAAACCAAAACGTCGTGATGGCACCCGTGTATCCCATACATTCGGACAGGTTTCGATAGACACTGTCGTTCCCCTTTTTCGCCACGGCTCTGCGATACGACTGGAAGGTCAAAGTGACCTTTTCCAGTTAAAACTGAATTTTAGAAAATGGATTCGACGTACTTTTATCGGTTTTTATCAGTTTAAATCGAAAATGCCCAACCTAAAAACTGACCTTTTTCGGTTAATACCGAATTTCCGAAAATGGATTCGGCGTACTTTTATCGGTTTTTATCGGTTTAAACCGAAAAATCCAAACCCTACCTATACGGGAACACTCACAAATATTTAAATTAAAATTTGTTCAAAAGGAAAGGTATTATACAAGAAAGACTGAATTTGGTAGATTAACCTCTACAAAGTAAAAACAAAAAAGATTTTTGGCAATACAAGTTTCGGCACCCGAATTATTTCAATGTTTAAGTTCTATATCTACCGTCCGTGAGTTCCTCGTCGCTGCTGCATATTTTGGCATTATTGCCAGTCAGAGAAAAGCCTCGACCACGCCTCGGCGGAGCGCACGTTTTGAACGCTCCGTCGCTTGAAGACGTGGCTGAGGGAAAATATGACCAAAAAACTTCCATTGTCATATTTATGCTGACGCTTCTTGCGTCATACATTACATGTTCAAGAAGCAGGAGAACTGCATTTATTTTACAATTTTATTGAGACACCTGAAACTGGTTGGAGAAATGTAGAAGTAACCAAGGTAAAAGAAAGAGGAAAAAGGCGACCGCGACCAACGTTGCTTCTTGTCCAACTTCTACTTAGGCCGCTTCTATAGTTTCTCCGCCCAGTCTCAGGTATTTGAAGAAAATTGTAAACTTGCGCCGGCTTGCCTCCGACATCACTTAATCATCGTGATTTTCTTACCTGAAGGCTGCAGTATATGAGGCAATGGTACAATTAAGTCACATCGCGAGCAGCGGTGTATCTTGTTTGTTGTTGTTTTTAACAGCGCAAGTGATAAAACTTAACATTGCACAGATGAAGAACCCTACTTCCGTAGATTTGTCTTTCTTTAAGACAAAGTCTGCCACCCTTGAAACGAATGTCTGGAAGTGTCGCTGCTAGTACGCCTAGGCCGATAGGGGTCGCGTGTGGTTTATGCATCTACGTTGGCAACGCACGTTGTGAGGAGGAGGAGGCGAAAATTCCTCTCCCAAGCGTCTCCAAGCTTGGCCCAACCTCTTCGCCCGCTATTCGCCTTGTCACGGGGTGAAGTGCGCATGCGCACAAAAAATCCATTTGCGTATAAACATGACATCGTCCTCACGTGGTCAAGAGCAGTCATCTGAGATAGCCGCTGGCTCCTAGGCAAAGCGCCGGCCTGCGGGCATCTCGGCCGGGATTCGAACCCGCCGCAGGTTTTAATCCCGGTCGAGATGCCCGCAGTCTGACGGAGCCTCATTGCGGAGAAGGCTTCCTGTTGCACGTCAAGAGATCTCAGGTGGTCGAAATAGACGATATGCGAAACTGCTTGGTGGTCTGGCAGCACTGTGCACGCGGCCATCTTGGTAGCGTCAAGTACCTTGAGTGTCGGTTTCTCAGCATTTCCAGGGCATGGACACTCTGCCATTAAGTGCGATTTTGAAACTTTATTTGTTTTCTGACTTCCGATCGCCCAACGAGGACAAAGAACTAGACCACCATGCCTTTCATCTCTGAGGAAAGTTTCAATTTTTTTTGTCGAGGCGAATACGCATGAAGTCGTACTGCTTAGCGGTAGACTGCTCCACGCCAATACATGCGACTCAAGGTTAGTTTTTTGTTTTCAATTGTTACGAACGAAAGTTTTTTTTTTTTTTTTTGCTGGAAAGTTATTGTGTTTTTCTAAAGGGAACTGTGCCCTGGGCAATATTTTTATGGCGTTGCAAAAAGCTTAAATTGGTTTCAGATAGCATTGACCTCAAACACAGTTGACGGATGTTGCGCTATTAATGAAGATTTGTTCAACCCTGACTGAATTACTGCATTGACTTTTTAAAAACTCGTCTGCAACAAAAAAGAAAAAAAGAAAGAAAATGAGATTGTGAAATGAAGTTGGCACCGCTCATGTCGACGTCCGCAACTCAAGTCTTCGCCGCCGTCGACATCAAAGTTTTAGCACTGCGATGAACAAGTTGAACGACACGTTCGATGTAATCGAACGTGGCGTTCGACAAAAAAAGACAGCAAAATCCCGTCTCTGTGAGTGTTGAGCAAACAGACCCGTCGTCGGTGTCTGTTGTGTTTTCTATACATGACCACGCTTTAAATATTCAAGAATATCTTATCAACAAACTCTTTTGTTTAGTTTTAGAGGTGTTTTACAAACCTCGTTTATCGACGCCAGATCAAAGGTATAAAAATTGCTGCAAAGCAAGGAGATTGTTTTCCGGCTTTTCAAAGTAATTAATTTTTTTTTAAAGATATATGACATTAACATGAGGGCTCTGTGGTGCTTTCAGCTTTTGTTGTGCACTGTTAGCCATACGCATCTTCAATTATGTTTGGTGGTGTAGATTATTAAAACTGTCACCTCGCTTAACAGCCTTGATCTTGTCCGCATGCATTGAGCTGCTTGCGCATCAAGAAAAACGCAAACCGACACTACAACGTGCATTAAAAAAAAAAAAAAAGTTCTGAAACAAATTTGGTACAACTTCGTGAAAAGATTAGGGCCCAGTCCAATAGTTGTAAATGGCTTCACGCCGCGCAATAACGTCCACATGTTTCTTCACGTGGTCACCGATTGTTTTAGTCAAAAGCTGCGTCTCAAGCCGTGGCGTCACAAGGGAGGGGGGGGGGGGGAGGGGGGGGGGGACCACCCTGGGTGCAGCGCTCCGGGGGGTGTCACGGCGGGCCACGAAAGGGGGGAGGGGGTGGTCTCAAGTAACAAATAAAAATAAGAAAAAATTGGGAGCCCTGTTCAAGTTTGCGTTTACGTCACGCGCGAATCGAAGATTTATCGCTGCATTCGCAGCGGAACGCAGCAACGCCAACGCGTTGGCATCGCATCTCTCGCACGAAGCGCGGTCGCTTGTTTACATGGGGTTTTTGCCGGTCGGGTCACTGGTTTCGTTTTCTCAACGCTACCAAGATGGCGGACGTAGTTCTTGGCGCGCTACCAGATGGCGCTCTACATTTCGCATATGGTATATTAATCCGCTAAGGCGTCCCAGGTGCTCATGTGAAGCCCCAAACTTGACCTTTAGTCATCTGAGATAAAAAAAAAATAAATAAAAAGTCGCGCGTTTTACAAACTGTGACATTCCGTGAAGCATAAATTGTGTATTTAGGCAAAATATAATCAGAAGTCGCATCATTTCACGAATAAAAACAGTGGACAGCTATAGGTGTCTCATCAACGGTCTCTCTCGTCCAATAGGCACGTTTTACAAACAACGTGTACTAAGATTGAACCAATAATCATTATTCGCGACGTTGTTTTAATCATTTTAATTTGCCGTTTTGTCACATTTCCGTGTGCTGTCAAAGGCAAGTTAACACGCGGGGAGTCTATCGGAGAAACACGCTTAAGGCTTTAACTAAAGAACTGTAACAAAGACCGATTTCCCGACGGTCAACGCTCTTTTTCACGACAAATAATCATGGTTATTTATCAGAAAAAGCGGCATAACAAACTTACCTAGCGCCGCCAGTACGCCCGCCGTCCAGAAAAGTTCTCCTAAGAGCGCAGGAAGGAAAAGAAGGCAGCACATGAAGTTTCCATAACGCCGCTGTAAGGGGTCGAGCATAGTCTTGAAGCCGGCCTTTCGCATCTTCGCGGCGAACAGATGACCCCCTGCGGGAAATGCAAGTTCGAAGCGTTCCAGTTCTACAGTGGCGCAATATTTAGAAATCCCGCATGCCATGTAGGGCGATATCACGAAACGCCCTTTTCACTAGCTGTCCCGGCTGTCCAAAGTTCAAACAGGACACTTCAAACAGCGTTTCGTCCGGATCTTTTTTTTTTTTACGACAGGAAAGTTTTTTTTTTGTACTTGAGGGAGGCTTGGAGCGTCATCAGGTGGGTCCGGACACCCACTCATACGTTCTGCTGGCTATCAATCAAGGCCTTTCAAGTTTGCGCCTCCCGAAACAAGGAAGATAAGAGGGCGAAGAGGCGAAGTCTCTTCGCGCGAGCTGAACGCGAATTTCGAACGGCCGGACGTCTTCTCAGTTCAGTTGCGTTGTCGGTGGATATTAGGAAAATAGGCTATTATTCTGTGAGCTCTATGGCGCACGTGTGACTGTCTCCTCTCCGCGCTGCCGCGGGCGCGGGCCATGGCAGAACGAATAGGCAGACACATCGTTGGGGCACGTTACGTGTGACGTCGAGTATGACGAACACCGCAGTCACAGGAAAGCGGAGGAAGCGAGAAGGAAGCCGTACTGTTTGCGTGCATGGTTAATGTTCAAAAGAAAAACGGACGGCCGGACAGCAACTTTTCCTTCATATGGTGGTGAAGTGTCGCTCGCCATTTGAAGTGTCCTGTTTGGACAGGCGGCTGGCATGCAGACGCCTAGTTATTAGCGTCGCCTTTGGTGTTGGTGAAACGCACAAACATGCATGGTGAGTGGCTCCGTCGACGACAGAACTCGGTAAGCACGACCGAGGGCGTATTTGAGCCGCATCTCCTTCGTAGTCCCTTCGGCGGCATCTAGGCGCAGTCAATCAGGGCTCGAAAGAATTCGAGCGTGCTGGAACACACTGCCTCCGCGCAAAAGTGGATTTGTTGTTCGTATCTCGTGACGTCACAGCGAGGCAAATCCTGGTCGTGCGACGTCACGAATTGAAACCGGGAGCCATCGGAACATCTCTGCTAAGGTCCCTCTAATCTCGGTGCTAATAGGGTTCTTACCAATGGCCAGGCTGAGAGCGTAGCCGAAAGGTGCATGCGCCAGGACAACTCCGGACTGGTAGACGACCTCTGCAGTGCCGTTGATGTAACCTCCGCCGACCCAGGTGGCTGCGAGAAACGTGGCAAGGTAAGCGACATCGCTCTTCATCATTTATTTCTGTAAAATTTAAGGCGCAAAAAAAAAAATTCTGGTGTCGGAATTTATGAATATTTAGACATTATAAAACATACTTTTGCCAAAAAAATATATATATTTAGAGAAGTCAGCTTTTATGGGCTTTTTGTACAGCTGGTCACGGATGGTGCTGCTTGCCCGGCTTAGCTAGAACAAATGCCAAGTTTTCGTGGGCTTACGAACCTATGTTAATTAACCGTCGTAAATTTCAGCCTCAAAGTCATTTCGGTGACTGAGGGTGCTTAGCGCCCCGCAGCGCGTTGACCGTGAAGGCGCTACGCACATTCGCGTTTGAGGGTGAACGGCGTCCTTAAAGGGGCGGTGCAACGATATTCGTTTTGAGCGTTTCTCTCTTTGTATGAGCTTACCTGGCACTAGTGGGACCCAAGTACACTCGCACGCAACGCCACTGACCAAGAAACCTCTTTGTGGCGATGTAATTTCAAAGAGAAAAGCGAGCGTTTTCTTTCAATCTCTCCTTCGCAAATTTTGATGACGTACCCTGGTGGTAGCAGCATCCTCCAGGGGCGATATTTGGATGCGGCTCATACATTGGACCCGAGCATTGCGTGAGCACTCCATTTGGGCTCGTGATAATTGATAGCTCGAGAAGCATTCGGGTAGTGGCCCGTGTCCAATCACTGCGATGACGACAATAGCCGAGCCATACAATGTCTGGAACTCAGCGCGTGTCCTGTGGCTTGCCAATCCCAGCGCGTGGCTACGATTAACATTGGCGGCATATAATCGGCTCCAGATCAGGTGGCCGCTTGTTCTGGCTGCATGCGAGTTGAGGAGGTGAACGCTGCTCGTTTTTCTTTAATTGTTTCTGCGACTGATACTGCGCGTGGTGAAAAACGACCGCGTGTTGCATAGTTCATTGGCGTCAGGGATTCGTCCTGAGCGGTATTTGCGCAAAGTAAAAAAAATCGTTGCATTTCCCCTTTAAAACCTGGTTCACATGCAGCGATTTTGGCCCCAGAGCGGCGCGATTTCTGCCGTCGCGGCGCTCGTGCCGCTCAACCGCTGGTGCTGGCCAGAGCGCCGCGACGGCAGAAATCGCGCCGCTCTAGGGCCAAAACCGCTGCATTGAACAGCTAGGTTCACATGCAGCGATTTTGGCCCCAGAGCGGCGCGATTTCTGCCGTCGCGGCGCTCGTGCCGCTCAACCGCTGTGTGCTGGCCAGAGCGCCGCGACGGCAGAAATCGCGCCGCTCCTCGGGCCAAACCGCTGCATGTGAAACACGCTTTAAGGCAGGAAGCGGTTATTCGGACACGATGCACGATGTCGCGCAACCTCCTGCAGCGCGATTGAAGAAAGAAGAGACCCGCTCAACTTTCCAAAGCGTTGCGTTGCGTTGCGTTAGACCAATCGGCAGCCGAGAAAGGTAGGGAGGGTCACGTGCTCGCTCGCGCCCGTTGGCGACTTGCGTTTTCGTTTCGGGAAGCGGTGGGGACATCGGAAGTAAGTTTTTTTTTTTTTTTAATGAAGCTGGACATAAGTCAAGGAAGACAGCGGGATCGTGCGAAGATAGGCCACTTCGACGCTGTCGCCACCTATAAGGTGCTATGCACAGAGCCTGCAGGTTCCATTTTACCAGGGAGCGGGAGCGCCACCGTCGAACAACCATCCTCAAGGACGCGTTTTTTTCTTCTTCTTTTTTTGTGACTTTGGCGCACGGTTTGGCTGGATTGGGTATGTGGTCGTCCCATGGTCGCGTGTGTTCATTTTATATCCTTGAAGGAGCTTCGTTGAACAGGAGATAGAAAAAAAAATTATCTCGGGGGCGGCAGGTTTTAATTTTCTTGCTGCCGCCAAGTGTTGTGTGTACTCGTTTGAGCGATGGTGAACTGCGTGATTGTTAGGTGCTCTAACCACCATACCTCGGCAAAACTCACTCATGAGTGCACTCACTCACCTCACTTACCCTCATCGATCAGTTGTGAGGCGAGGGTGAGCGAGCTCATAAGCCTCGAAAACTCATGAGTTTGAGGTTGAGTGAGGGGCGTGACTTCGGTGAGTGCATGAGTTCGGTGAGGGACGTGAGTTTGTGAGTTTGGTGAGGTGCGTGAGTTCATGAGGTCTGTGAGTTTATGATTTTGGCGACGCATAAGGCCCCCGAGGGGCCATGAGTTTGCTGAGAGTTTGCAAGGTGAGGTCGAGGAAGGGCGGATCATGTGACTTCTTCGTACATTTTCTGGGAAGTTGAGTCGACACTCGCGTTGCAATGGCTCTGTTAGCTCGTACGGCTGGTCCTCTACGAGTGATGGGAAAGGAGGTAAGCAGCCTATTGATTTATCTGCGCTCTTCGGCTCCGGCTCGTTTCGCGCCGGCTTGGCGAAGTCTTGCCGCTGGTCGCTGCTTCGTGGCAGGGTGACGAGAAAAGGGACAGGGCTCCCCCGCTCGCCTCGGCCAAGGCACTGCGCGTTTTCCCACACCACACAAGGTGTGGGCAAACGCGCAGTTTCAGCGCGAGGTGTGGGCACAGCGCGTGCGCAGGAACTAGATTCGCGTCAAGTGGAGCGTCTGCGCATGCGTCCCGCCAAATAGCAGCGCCACCACAGCGGTGTGACGTCAGCGCCGCGTGTTGGTCTTATTTCGTGAAGGAGGCAACAGGGCTACGCCGGTACGCCTGAAGGCAGACGTTGCTATTTCGAGTGCGCTCGTCTTATGCAGGGTCGATAATTCTGAAACCAATATTAAAATGAAAACCGGCTGGGAACTATCGCGATTCGCTTGTATACTTGTTTAGTTCAAATTGTAGCCTAAAGTTCTGTAAAAAAAAATTAAAGCCGTTTAGCAACTCCCTGTAACGCCGAATTGGAGCGCAGCTCTGAGGAGGAGGTGGGAACGGTACTGGGGGGGGGGGGGGGGGGGGGGGGTCAAGTGACCTTGAGAGGGGGGGGGTCAGTGCAGCTTGGGGGGGGGGGGGTTCGCGAAACCTGGGGGGTCACGTGACCTCGGGGGGGGGGGGGCAATGACGTCATCAGTGACGTCAATGATGACCAGGGTTGTAAAGTACCTAGGTACAAGTAACAGTAATCGGTCTCTTAGTATTTTTGTTGTACCTGAGGTACAAACCTAGGTACTTTCATTTTCTCAGTATCTGTATCTGTATCTTAGGTACATTTTCCAGTAACTTGTCACTAGGTGAAGTTACTTTTACAGGTACTTTCTATTCACTTCGTCAAAATCGTAGAAACTACAATATAAACATATAACTGACACTAAATATAATACAGTCGTAAAGCCATTTAACATCACGTAGTGTTTCCACGCAATAAATCGAACTCAAATTTTGCACTTTACAAAACTGAAAATGTTTGTGAAGAAAAAAACTGGAGAGGACGATTAACCCTTCGCCTTTAGAAGGGGGTCCATATCACATGAGCGAATGACGTTTTAGCGAACAGCGACATTTGCCAGCGAATCGACGTTTTAGCGAATAACGGGGGCGCGCGTTAACCCATCCGCCGCTAGGGTGCCTACATGTCTGTCTGTCTCAGGGTGAAGACATCCATTGTTGCACTGAATGTTCCAGCGCGTGACGCTCTCGCGCACTCGGTGCGTGACTTGGGCGCTAAAATGGCGTCTCTGCATTAGCCAAAGCTACGCGCTCGGGCTGATTGACACCGGATTGCGCGCACTTCAAAATGCATAAAAAAACGATTGGGCGTAAAAATG
Organism: Ixodes persulcatus; assembly: GCA_013358835.2. Lineage (NCBI taxonomy): Eukaryota > Metazoa > Arthropoda > Arachnida > Ixodida > Ixodidae > Ixodes > Ixodes persulcatus. Next base: position 17,742 of record JABSTQ010005402.1, read on the forward strand.
GCTGAGATGTCACCACTCAAGCAAAAGCGCGCGTGCGTATGAAGGCACTCTATCCGCCGCGCTGCGCTTACGCCGCTTCGCGGCGACAGTCTGCGGTGGCTCATTACAAAATGTGAACCCATTCTGGCCCCACCCGAAAACGCCGCTTCGGCGGCATCCAACTTTTCGCTAAAGTGTCATTCGGTGAAAACGTGGGCGTTCCGCTAAAACGTCATTCGATCAAGTGAGTGCCTCCCTGAGTCACACAACGACCTAGTTCTTATGATACAACACTCCCGGCGCGATAGAGGAGCTTTTGCCAGTGCTTTGATGCCATTTTACCCCGCAAGGTTTATTTATGTGTTGCTCGGCACGCGCTAACAACACTCGATGCGATAATGCCTTTACCCTGACCACAGACAGACATCGAGGCACTCTAATGACGGCAGGATCGCAGTGCCATTCCTCAAGCCCTCCGTTGCCCAGTCCGGTAGCATGTCTGGCTCGCAACCGAAGGGTCGTGGGTGCGATCCTGCGTAAATTCTTCAAATTTTTCTTTAAGGCAACGAATTAATTTATCAAGTGGGATCATTTGAAACCATGCGGGCGACCATTAATTCGTATGTCTTTAACCACCTTCATTCCACGCGTGACGTCACGTTTCACATGAGCGTTGTGGGTTGTTTGAAATTCCCGCGCGAAGTCATGTGGCTGTGACGTCACGACCCTATCGACCATTCAGGAATTTCCCGTCACGCCCCCGACGCCACCGACATCCGACGGATTTTCTGTGACACGAGCTCCTAAACGCGCTCGCGTTAAAATAATCTCTTCCTTCCTAAAACGAAAGAAAAATGTGAAAGCTTGAAGACTTTCGCTCGTCGTTGCGTTGCGAAGGTTAGGTGCGTGTGCACTCGACCTCTTTGTTTCTCCATGCGGCCGACGTCTTCTGGGCCCGCCGGTGGCTTCGATGCCAGTGCTGGCGCTGAAGGGCAAGCCACGTCAACAAGCGAGTTTGAGCGGGACGTCGTAAACAGTAGAAGCTGTGTCCTCGGTGAGCCAATTGGAGCGTGAGAGTAAGGCACGTGAAGACCCAACTCCGATGTGGACATCTATGCAGCGCCGTCACGTGCCTCGCTCCAGTGACCATATTGGCTCCCCGGGCCCTTCTGCTTTGCCATTTGCCAACTTCTACCGAGTTGGAGGCTCCTCCGTGGCTGTTTCTCGCAGACGGGTCCGGCCTGTCGGACCCAGTCTGCGAGAGAAAACAGAGGTCTCTCGGAACAACAACAACGAAGGCTACGTGGCCACGTGGCTACGTTACGTGCCTTCTCTGGTCGAGTGTTGAGTCGGTTGAGTCAGCCCCATTTTCTTTGGTTGCCTGGTCGACTTGCGGACGCAATTTGCGTTCATCGTCATGTCTTCGATCATCAATGAGACGGCCATCGTCAGTAGCTTAAAAGAAGGCGAATCAGACGTACCATGGCCCTTTTATAAGGATTATTTTAAACTCGTGAAAACGAAAGAGAACGGGAACATTGATGTTAGGTGTCTGAAGTGCGCCCCGAAACTCAAGATCATCTCGTCGTCCGTCACTAGCACGTCTAATGTCAGAAAGCATCTGATGGTAAGTGGTCCGTATTATATGAGCGAATGACGTTTTAGCGAATGACACTTTAGCGAATAGGAATCACTTGAGCGAATGGACGTTTTCGCGAATGACGTTTTAGCGAATAGGTTGTTTGTAGCCTGTAGCCCGACCCACAACAATTATTTGTAAGCTGCCTTGTCATTGGTCAATTAGATATCGTCTTCATTTTAGATTTACTGAAAGCAACCACTTTTCTTTTTTTAATGCCCGCACGTCCGAATTTTCCGCCGCTGTTGACCATCTTTGGCGTCTGGCAGAAATATCGTTTTCGTCTCAAGTGCTAATGCTGAAACCTAGTTGGACTAGTGTCCTGCGCCGCTGAGCTGTTCTGATACGGTGCAATAAGTATTAACTAGTCATGCTTTGCTTATTCCAGAGGTCTCACAAGGAAGCACTAAAGAGTGTCGACAAGACCAATACGAATGTCGCCGGGGTAAATCGGAAAGCCGCGGCACCCAAGGAAAGACCCGAATGTAGCACAGGGCCTCCACAACATAGAATAGCAGCAGTCCAGCCATCAGTGGCAGAATACATCTGGAGCTCCAAGTCCCCGTTCGGCCAGAGTACGAGTACTTAGATTATCTGCCCTTGATGTTTGTATCCTTCTACTGCTGCATTAAGTTTTGACAACGAAGCCTGCCAGTTTTGTTGTGCTTAATTATGTGAAATGAACACTTACATATCTAAGGTCTCCCAATACTATTTTCCGCGCGTAATTATAACTGTGACCCTGGAAGTAGTATTTGTAGGGGGTGTTTTAAAATCAGGAGGGAGTTTCTTCAGCGTAGCCAGGGGGTTGCCCCCCCCCCCCCCTCAAATCTTATTTTGCTGGGACCTCCTTTCTCCCTCCCCCACCTACAGCATCTTGTCATAGTCGCCCCCCCCCCCCCCCCCCCCTACCCCCCCGCCTCCCCCCCGCCCGCACAAGATCCTGGCTACGTGCCGGAGTTCTTTAACATAATTGAGTGTTGACAGACGGAAAGTTGTCTACAATACGTTTTAAGATACATTCGTACTGCTACCGAAGAGCAGCCCTGCATTTATTGAATGAACTGATATTTGGTTTTCAGGTGCATTAGACAAATGGTTCAGGAACTGGTTGTAAATGCCAACCTGCCGTTCTCCTTCGTGGAACAGAGTAGTTTCAGGCATCTGATGCAGTGCGGCTTCCCTGGCCGTCACGTGATGAGTCCACCCAAGTTGAGCGAAATCAGTAAGGATGCGGCTGAGAGGAAGAAAGTGATACGAAAAAGCTTGGCGATCTTCAGTATGTTTCTTCTACTGCGGACTGCTGGTCACTTCATAGAGGTAACTGTCGTGGTTTCTCTTCATTATGCGGTATTCTCAGTGCCATAATTTATTTAGGTGTCTCAAGGAGTTTCCTTGGGGTGACAGCACATGGATCGACCCAGACACGCTGGAAAGGTGTTCTTTTGTGCTGGGCTGTCGTCGCATTTGAGGAAGGCACACGTTCAATGTTCTTGCATCTACGTTAGAAGGCGTATACACAGAGTACGATATCCTCGACAAACTAACCTGTACCACAATGGACAGCGGCTCCAATCTCATAAAGGCTTTCAGGTGGAAATGAAATCTTTGATATTTCTTACTAGAAAATTCGAACAATTTCGCCAAATATATGTTTATTTTTTTATTTTATACAGCCATTTTGGTGGCAGTATGAAGACTACACAGACACATCATCGGAGAGTGAGATAGAGGAAGAAATCAGTGCACCTGTTCCAATCTATAACGTCATCGAAGCTCGTGACCAATCTGATGGGGGTCTACTCACTTCCTCACCACCAGCGCTCTGTGTGCCGTATGCTGAATCTGATCGCAACGAAGGTAATAGGCAAACTCTTACAGCGGCAATCGTTGATGTTACTTCTAACTCTGCAGGACGTGGAGAACGCTGAAGAATCGACGCCGCAGCTGAAGAAGCAACGTTGTGTCCTGTCCCTTCTGCGCTGTTTCTCATTATGTCGTTCAACCACCCAGCGCAGCAAGCTT
>JABSTQ010005403.1:0-62353 GCA_013358835.2 Ixodes persulcatus
TCATGCCTTTTTCGTTCTCCGCGAACTCAGCCCTCGGTCAAAAATCGACAGTGTCCTGCGTCGTGTCCTTCGGACAGGGCCCCTTCGATTTCCACTGGAATCAGGATGGCAAGGAAATTGAGGACTCTCCAAGAAAGCACACGAAGACCGTTACCGAGAACGTCGCGGTCATGACAATCGAGAAGGTCACTGCTGAAGACTTGGGCAACTACACGTGCACCGTGTCCAATGCAGCCGGAAGCAGCAGCCACTCGGCAACCCTGGTCATTGAAGGTGACAGCATGACTAATGTTTTCCGAAACTATATAAAATCAGAAGCCATAACTAGAACAAATGCATAGAACGTAGCTACTCAACTCACATTTTATTAGAAGTATAACATTCTCTTCGCATGCATTGCCTTGCGTACTGTATACCACACTCATCTGCTCTCTCTGGCTGCGTTCCTATAACGTTGGACCCCGGGAGGCAGGTGGTGTCATTCTTCTACACTCTACATGGATTCAAACGCAACAGGGATTTCGCGATTTCCATCGAGTTTTAGCCCCCAACAAGTCCAAACACGAAACATGCGCTTATCCAAGATACGAAAATACGTATTATGGAATGGATATCGTAGTTTTATCTGGTGCTACCTGAAGGCTGTCCTCAGAGAAGCACATTCACGGTTTAGCTGTAACAAAATTTAGGTGACACAGGCTTTTTGGTGAACACTGCCATATGGTGCTCACTCCGCGCATCATATCCGCCCTAAAGAACCGCAAATTCATTTTTTCGCCGCTATGTGGCACTAGTTGTCCGCAATGTGCACGAATGTACCTTCCCACACCACTGCAAGTTGCTCAGTTTCAGGGCTTTACAAATGGCGCCCACGAAGACAGGACGTACGTCGGCATTACAACGCGACGAAATAAGGGGTTTTGTCTTAGTGCGCTGTTTGGCGCATCTCCTGCTCTGTTTCACACCGTGCGCCCGCTCTGGTGGTGAGTTAAAGGATCCATTACATTTTCATTTGCGGAAACGCGTTTCAGTGTTTTAGTATGACGTACGATCATGATATCCCGTTTCGAAACTTTCTTTTCAAACTCAATAGGACCGCCTGAAGTGCAACCGTTCTCCTTCTCGAAGAACATAGCACTGGGACAGAAAGCGGTGGTGAACTGCGGTGCTACAAATGGAGACGGACCTTTCAAGTTCCGCTGGGTTCACGACGGGAAAAACCTGCATTCGACTTCGTCTATATACGTCAAAACCTTAAGCGAAACCGTGGCGACACTGGTCATCGAAAAGGTCGGCGCTGAAGACGTGGGGAACTACACTTGCACCGTTTCCAACACCGAGGGAGAAGACAGCTTTACCGCGGCCCTCACAGTCAAAGGTAGCACAACGTCTCTAAGAAAATTCAACGTGCGCATGTTACAGTCCAGCTATGCTGCACCATTATTTCATCGGTTACGCGTAGACAGAACTGGTACACTTGCACGTTAATTGAAATTAGGTTTCTCAATGCTGCGCCGCTCAGACGCATGCTGCGGCGTTGTTCGTGTACCGAAACCAGAGTGCGTCCACGCCGAAATTAATAGCTCCCATTGCAAAAAGCCCTTCCAGAAGTATTCCCAAAATGTGGCAAAGTCCCGGGACTTTACTTAACTTTTTCTTTTCTTTGCAAGCTACTTGTAGCGACCGAGGCATAGGGTCCTATGCCGCGGTCCGTCGGCAGCGTAACTCGGAAAGAAACCGGAAAGTAGGAAAAGAGTTGTGCCGTGCAGTTAACTCCTTGTATGATTTCACATCTGAATCTTTCATTATTCTTGCCCTCATAAGTAGACCAACAGCAACCTCGCAGCACTGCATGGGTAAAACATAGAATGGATGTGACTCGTGTTAATCCTTCAACACAAGGTTATACATTACGCCAGTAGTATCAGGCGCAGCGTGAATCTTGACGGCATTTCTATAACAATGCTTATAACATATTTTCTACGCACTACTTGTACACAATTTAAGGATTATGTGGATGCTCCACCTTACTTCGGACGGTTATAAAACTATCTAGGAGAGCAGCTTTGCAGCTTGGGTTTACTGATATATGCACGTATGGTATGTACACCTGTGTAAAACAAGAAATGGCTATGTAGTCCTTTTTAGCGCAGGCATCATGTTTTTCGGAGCAAGCGGCGATGATTGTTTTTGGACGGGGGAACCGAGACAAAATAGTGTAGCGTGAGAGGACATGAGCGTCGCTCACTTCTTGCACTGAACATTTCCTTAGTCTTCTTGACACTCCGGTCTTGGGAGTTGAATACTGCTGCTTGCGAAACATTAGAAAGGCGTGTACGTGGGTGGAATCATCTACGCACTGTTTCTTGTAAACATTGGTTAGGATGATCCCGCAGCGTCAACATGCATCAAAATTAGTTCCGGCAGAAACATTTCGTTTTTCTAACGCCCCACCACGGAACTAGTTGTTCTTTATTAAATGTGCTGGCTGAATGGCACAATACGAGCCCGATTCAAAGAATGTAGCCGTATCTATCCGTCCATCCTTACTATGTTTTACGGAATTATGTTCGCCGATATTTGTGTCCCAGAGTACGTTGTTAGTGAGCTTGAGTCGCCGGCTGGCGATATGCACTTGATATTCAAAATGTTACAACAATTTTGAGTACCTATTACAACACACGATGCGCAGTCCCGAGAGATTCACAAAGATTCAAATTTATTGGCATCATACTAACTTGTATATATGTTTACCACTGCTTTCATTAGCCGGGGCCCATCAGTATCCGAATTTGTTGGTGCAGTTTGGCCCGCGTTGCTTCTGTGCCATAGAACACTTAATAATCAACCAACCAAACCGAATTTGTTGCCGTTCATAGTGGTGCAGTAGCGACACCTCGCGTTGTCATAATGCTATACCGTTCTTTTAAAATTGGTTCTCCGGATACCACTGCAACGCAAGTTCATCACACTCACGCAGTGAGGCGCTAGTTGTCCAGTCTCGTGAAGGAGATACCGATATAACACGTCACCCGATTTCGTTGTTTGTCCCGACAGCCGCAACTGCGGAACTCGCAACCAATTTTGCTCGACCTCGCATTATTATGGACATTAAAACTTTGATACTAGTGTTAGCGGTGTTCGCGCTGCAAGCCTACATGGAAAATGTTTCGGCGGATGGAGACACGTTTGGTACCAACTTCTCCGCCTCGATACGGCCATCAAAGATGTCTACTCTCCAATTCAACTATCGTCACGAAAGATCGGCTGCATCACGCCTTGCTGAAAAGCCCGAGGTACAGCCATTTTCATTTTCGAAGAACATCGCTTTGGGTCAACGAGCAAGCGTCGCCTGTGTCGTCATTGGTGGAATGGGACCCTTCGGCTTCGGATGGACTCACAACGGCAAACAAATAGTGAGCGAGGCGTCCAGGTATGTTAAGGAAAACACGGAAAACATCGCGACGGTGACCATCGAGAAGGTGAACGCGGAGGACGTGGGGAACTACACCTGCACTGTGAGCAACAGCTTCGGAAGAGACAGCCACTCGGCAGCCCTAATTGTAGAAGGTAAGACGTTGGCGAATGAAATCGGAGGCAGAGAAGAAAAAATAATATCAGAACGCATTTGTTTGTTCGCGACTCCAACGGTGTGCATGTTTCTGTGTTTAAACTTTCCGCCACCAGGCCGCGAAAGTTTTCGCTACACACTTCAACAGGCGTGAGCTCCTTGTTTTAAAAAATAATGTCTGTACTGCTAAGTAGCGTCGCGTCCTCTGAAGTGGCGAACAATAGTCGGACTGGAGACAATACATTTACGAGTCCTAGCGACAGTTATCATGCAGGACTAAAATTATACGGTTAATGTTGAAAGCTGACATCTTTTCCTTCTTGGTGATATAGCGGCGAACACAAACATGAATCGAAGTGGTACGCAATCGTATTCATCAATAAGGTCAGAAAAGTGACCCCTCCTTACCTTCACATATCGTTCCCTGTGCCTACGTTTTTTGAAGTATGAGACTCCATCTCACGAGTGCCGTAACCCTACTCGGGTGTAAAGCTGCCGGCTGACAATTAAAATGCACGGTCGACGGAAGTTCGAGTCATCAATACCATGTGGCGCTAGTTGCCCACAAACCCCGCCAAATTCCAAACGGGAAGAAATGACGTCATGAATCGTCTCCGTCATGTTGAGCGCTAGACCGACGACACTGCAGAGGATCCGAGTCGACCAATCTAGACGGTAGAAGAAACCGTCCCAGTCCCTCACTAGTAGAAACGCGACTCAAGGATGTTTGCCATCTGGTTCGTGCTAAGCGTCCCCGTCATGCTCGAAGCAGTGACGGCCGAGCAGAAAGGTGAGCCTGGCCCTGCTGCTGACAGACTCGCAGCTTGACCATTTAGTAGCCCTTCCTCTTTCTCAGGACGTCCAGACATCCTTCCATTTTCGTTCTCCAAGAACTCGGCCATCGGTCGGAAATCTACGGTGACGTGCGTTGTGTCCGATGGCCTGGGTCCGTTTCGATTCCTCTGGACCAAGGATGGGAAGGCCATTGAAAACAGTGCTGGAAAACAAGTCCAAATCCTGACAGAAAGCATCGCCGCCATGACGATTGAAAGCGTCGCTGCAGACGATCTGGGCAACTACACCTGCACCGTATACAACGATGCTGGAAGCAGCAGCTATTCCGCGACACTCGCTGCGGAAGGTGAGCTGTGTTTTCGGCTGGAGAAGCATCCTGACGTATATATCAATGGATACCAGATATAATACTTAAACCCGTCACATCCGTCGCATGGGTTATCAACCGCCTATCCTTTGGCCATCAGGATACTGACTTGTAAACGTTGTCTAAAGAAAATCAGCAAATGTTCGGGAATTTATTCGTGTCTTAGTCGAAATGTTTTCTATAGCACGGGTTTCAGTGTTATAAATCAGTGTTGTACAATTCTTTTTCCATGATACCCGCATCCAGAGGGTAGAGTATTAAGGACTGACTACAAGAGCTGTAGTCAATACATCCGTCTTATTCCGCTGCTCACGTCTGCAGGACAGTCATCACAAGTTTTGGCGATTTTCCCAAGAAAATATTTTTTGATGCATTCCTTCGACTGCACATGAACAACAAATTTCGGGGGCACAAATGCCCGTGTAGGTCACAGAACTGGCATAACACAAACACTCACTCTTTATGTGCACCTGAAAAATTTGCTTGTTGAGTTTCCGGGCGTTTTTGAAGCCCCGTTTGTTCGAAACCAACAAACACAAAGAGAGCTCATCGTTTTAGTTCCACTCACCGCTATTATGTGGCGCTAGCTGTCCGTGCAGACTTTAGTTGTATCTCGAAAAGCTCCCCGGTACGACGTCAGAAAGCTACTTGGCGTCCATATTCTCGTTGGCGGTCGGACGTGTGATTGAAACTATGGTCAGTGCTTCTCTAGGTCGCGAAGTTTCAATGTATCACCGGATTCGAATCTTGATATGCATTCTCATCGTGTTCGTCGTTCGGGCCGCTGTCCACGGTGGTGGTGAGTGCTCTTTCCTACGCCCACGATCGCACGTTATTAGATCGATCCGCTGTGCTGAACTCCACTCCCTGACCGTTCTGTTCCGCCCACCAGGAAGACCAGAGATCATGCCGTTCTCGTTCTCCAAAAACACGGCCCTCGGTCAAAAATCGACAGTGTCTTGCGTGGTGTCTTTGGGGGAGGGCCCCTTCCACTTCCTTTGGACTCAAGACGGCCAGGCGATTAGAGGTACGCCAAGGAAACACGTCAAGATAGTCAGCGAGAACGTGGCCATCTTGACAATCGAAGGAATCGCCGCCGAAGACTTGGGCAACTACACATGCACCGTGTCCAACGCTGCCGGAAGCGGAAGCTACTCAGCAGAGCTGGTAGTCGAAGGTGACATCCTGAGTTTTACATAGCAAACTGTCGAATATAAAAAAAAGCGTAGCCATAATTTATGCCTGAAACGGGATAAGAGAGCTCCATGGTCTATGACATCTTAAGAACCGCAGGATGTGGTGAGCATCTTATTACCGCTCCGCGGCCAATCAGATTGCGGCATTAGACGACGAGAACGCCGAAGAACCAATCACGAGGCAAGGAGCGTCATAACACTAACAGGTCACGCCCAGCGTTTCTTCAGCTGCCAATGACGATGCGGAGCGCAAGTTGGCCTGCTTCTTTTGCAGGGTTTGTGGTGACTTCAATCAGAGCCAATCAGAGCTTGGCGTCCTGACGTCACCACAACCCCTGCAAAACAAGGATGTGCCGTACAAGACTGGTCGCGAGACTGAAACCTTCTTGCATAAGAACCAATGTGATCCGACACTCTTCGGGCCGATGTCACTTCCCAACAGAGAAATGGGAACATCGGTCGTGCTTCCCAAAACTCTCAACCGTATACCGGTAAATTACCTGAATCACCCGAACTGCGCACTTTCGCGTGTCATTGCGCTCGGACGAATGTTTGAAGTGCTGAACGCCTTCGGGCGCGTTTGATACAAACTCTTTGGATGCCCACTGCCGTGTAGTGCGCATCGCACACATCACACGCGCGCTACAAAGAGCACGCGTTCAAGTTTCTATCGACATGCGGCGCTAGTTGTCCGACGTCTCGACACTCTGAACCGACCCGCACGGAAGGTTTACCCGGTTGTTGAATTGCGAGGCTCTGGAGCCTGTCAAAATGGCGTCCACGAAGATGACGCGCAGACAACAAGCCAAAGTTATGCGCTCCATCTTCTTGCATCACTTGGCCCATCTTCTCTGTCATGCGTCTGGTACACACTCTATCGGTGAGTCTGATGTTAACAAACAGCACTGCTCTCCTTGGTTTTGTTTTAGAACTTTATGAACATAAAAGCGTAGCGCTTCCCGTAGGACGGGCGAGAAGTACGTACACGCCAAATACATATATATTTTAATCCAATAGGATTGCCAGAAGTCCAACCGTTCTCCTTCTCGAAGAATATTGCTCTCGGACAGAAAGCGGTGGTAAACTGCGGTGCCGTCAGCGGGGACGGACCGTTTGAATTTCGTTGGGTTCAAGATGGAAAAGAGCTTCGCTCCGCGGCCTCCAAGTACGTCAAGGCTGCGAGCGAAACCATCGCGACACTGGTCATCGAAAGGGTTGGCGCCGAAGACCTCGGAAACTACACTTGCACCGTTTCCAACGCAGTGGGACAAGACAGTTTCACCGCGGCCCTAGCTGTCAAAGGTACAAATAACATAATGAATAACGTGTATGCTAACAATCCATTGCGCTTAGACGCACAAAATCATCAATGTTAATGATGTGTATTCTCGAATCCTAACACTTAGATTATGTGTCATATTGGTATCTGACCTGTTGTCACATCTTGCATGCAAACACATGAATGAGATTATTTTGTACGCTCCTTTTATAGTCTTGCCCATAAAATGTCTATGTATCCACAAACATGGTCGAAGATCAATCGATTATAATAGTAACTTAGGCTTCTGTGTTACTGCTTTTCGACAAAATTACAGTATGGCGAAAATTCAAATCCCAGTGCCGGCTACCCCACTAACGACTTCGCGCGAGATGCCGCCAGATTGTGGTCGCACGTTTAGTTTGCGGTGCGTCAGCTACGTGGCGCTAGTTGTCCATCCAACTTCCCCTTATTGTACAAAGTGCATGGCAAATGACGTCGTCGTATATCCGGCTTGCTCCGGAAAATCGGGACGGTGCTTGGAGGCCACCTTTCCTACTCCATCGAAGGCACTGTCTAAATCACAACAGGCATAGTAATCCTCACGTTTTTCATACACATTTTCCGCTATGTGGAACTGAGCGTTTCGTGGTTGCTGTAAAATCTAATCAACTAAATAATGTCGCGGAGACGCGGTGTGCTGGTGTTCAGCGTCATCTCCATTATACACGGGCTGGTCCTGTCGACGAGCTGCGTCCTCGCCGGAAGTCAAATTGGTAAGCAATGATTACCGTTCATTCGGAATTTCTTTGTAGTGTTATCTCAAAAACACCGTAAGTCACATTCTCTTTCTAAACTGCGGTTACTGTGTTCCAGGCAAGCCGGATATCATGCCGTTCTCTTTCTCGAAAAACGCTGCCCTGGGACAGAATACTATGCTCACGTGTGCCGTGACGGGCGGCTCGGAGTCGTTGGAGATTCAGTGGAGCCACAACGGAAGACGCGTCGAGAACACCGCGTCCAAGTACGCCACCTTTGTGACTGCCAACATCGCCACGCTGACCATCGAGACGGTTTCTGCCGACGACATGGGCAACTACACCTGCACGGCGTCGAATCGCTTGGGCAGGGACAGCTATACAACTGCGCTAGTGGTCGAAGGTGAGCTCTTGCAGAAATATACAATTCGTCGTGGTTAGTAACGACGCTTGTCTGCGTACGTACATTAGCTCTGCATAATCGTCAATAGTGGACACACAGGTATACACTCGGTGACACTGTTAGCGCGAACAAGCCATCGCCAGTTTTCACTGCTTTTATCTCACTATCGAATTGGACTGTCATCAAAACTACTATTGTAGTGGAAAGTTACCAGTCGGGATACTAACCTAAGTAATTTTGATGCCCGTCAGTACCCTTCTGAAGTAAAATGCGAAAAATTGCCGAAGTCGTGTTCGCGCTAACGGTGTCGCGCAGTGTACTACTTGATTTGCACATGAGATGTTTTGCGTGACGTAGGATCATCGTACGGATTTCGTTGCTTCACGGATCTGCACGAACTACCCATTGAGACATTTTAATCGCAGTTTTAAAGAAAGTAAAAGAAGGAGCTCGGGTCGTCGCCACCGGTCTCATCGAATGGCTGAAGTATGCGCGCGCGTTTTAGGTACTATTCCAACCACATTGAAAGCGAGTTCCAAACGTGGCCACCATATGCCGCTAGTAGTCCGCTACGTGCGCGAACCTGAGAAATGACGTCCTGCGTCCCGTGGCGATGATGAAATGGAATGGGAGGGCTAGCTAGCTCACAGTTGCTGGAAAATCTCCGAGCAGGAGTGTGTAAATCCAAACACTCCCCTCTTTAATCCGCGATGAAGAAAGAAATTAAGATGGTGATAATCTTCACCGGTGTCGCGTTCATGGCACGGGCAACAGTCCACGGTGGTGAGTCGTCCGTTTCAAGTATTTTTTCTGACTCTACCGATTTCTCCCGCATCACCTATTATTGAGAAATGGTTATTTTCCAGGCAAACCCGACATCATGCCTTTCTCGTTTTCGAAAAACTCTGTTCTCGGGCAGACGTCAACGTTATCCTGCGTCGCTTCCAGCGGCCAAGGGCCCTTCCGATTTCTTTGGACCCATGATGGCAAGGCGATCGAAGACACGCCAAGGAAACACGTCAGGACAGTGAGCGACAATGTAGCTCTCATGACGATCGAAAGGATAACTGCTGAAGACTCGGGAAATTACACATGCATCGTGTCCAATGCCGTTGGGAGCGGCAGCTACTCAGCCGCACTGGCGGTAGAAGGTGAGATATGTCTGCAGTACGCATGGACGGGACAAACGCTTCGTACACATTACTGAACGCACCGATTCAGCACACGGGGTCTTGCGCGAGGCCGCGGAACACAGCACGCAAATGAGTAAAAGAATACTCATAAGAAAACGTGATCCCAAAGTCCATGCCAATCAGACCTTCGCAACCGTTCACAGTGCCATTGATTGCGGAAGATCATAAAATAGTCACGCGCTGTCCAAGTGGTCATGTTTCTGATGCCACGAAAAGAGGACGACACTGGTTGGGAACAGGGCCACAGATTCCACAATCTCTGTAGCCAAATACTCTTATTTATAAACAGTGAATGGGTCCATGAGTGGGTGAAAGAAGTCGCTTATTCGCTGGTCCAACTGCACCATCATGCACATGTTTCTATCACAGCGAACCGGCCACGATGGTTCATTACAAGCCTGTGAGCGGCACCCTGGTCATTTGGCGGATACACGGCTACGACATGCGAATTTGGGTGCATAATTTCGTCTCGTTTTTCGAAGCTTTGAGAACCCGCACTGCCACAGGGTGGGCACTGTGCACATCAAGCGTTCGTAGAGCCAGCTCTTGTTGGACTTCCAACCGCAAGGCGGCGCTAGTTGTCCATGGTCCCAGCAAACCGGAGCTTGCCCATGAGTAATTCCAGCGTTAACAGTTTCAGTAACGTTAGCACTCAGCAGGACGAAAGAATGGCGTCCTCAGAACATCAAAAGAGCGCTGAAACGTTGCTCCGGATTCTCGTGCAGCTGGCCGTTCTGTTTATCTTCTGCTGTGCCCCAAGTATACTCTGCATAGGTGAGTGTCATATCCTAATGGGCACTAATATTTCTTTCTGTCCGACCCGCCTCCATCAGTAGTACACGCTCCCTCACACAGCGAGCATGCATGGTGCGTGTCGGCTCTGAATCTCTCTATCGTTGTCTTTCCAAAATGCGATATAGGGCCCCCCGAAGTTCAGCCGTTCGCCTTCTCGAAGAACATTGCCCTGGGTCAGAAAGCTCTCGTGAATTGCGGCACCGTGGGTGGCGATGGGCCTTTCAAGTTTCGTTGGGTTCAGGACGGCAGAGACCTACAGCCGACATCCTCCAAATACGCGAAGACCGTCAGTGAAACCTTCGCGACCCTCGTCATCGAAGCGGTTGGTGCTGAAGACGTCGGAAACTACACCTGTACCGTTTCCAATGCTGCGGGAGAAGACAGTTTCACTGCGCCTCTCACGGTCAAAGGTAGACCGATAAAACGGCTAAAGCGGCCAGCCATATTTTATTCTTTTAGCGTGCAAATAGTGGACGCTTTTGCCACAGATAGGCGATACGCTGAATAGTCACTGAAGTCTGCCTTTTCTGTGTTTCGCTACAGACTGAAACGACCTGTCTCAGTCTGAAGTGAAACAGCCCAAAGACTAATCTTCTGGCAGCATGACAGAGCAGCACACTGCCAGGCCTTTTTATAAGTGTGATAACTGGCTCAGATTTTTACTGCCACGTGTGCGTGTAATATACGAAATATATCTATATAAATTTTTGACATTTTGCTTTGCGGTTTAAAATATTTGACATATGAGGTAATATTAATATCGTAAAAATAATAAACTATAAAGTGTCACCTTGCAAAAAAAGAAAAAAAAAACATGTACTTTTTCTCTCACATCCTTGCTTTCCGTTTATGCACACACAATGCGTGCAGCTATGTACTTTACAACGTGTTTCACCTGGTCCATGTTTGTTCTTCCCGCACAAGGCTATGAAACGCTGCCCGAGATCCTGACGGGTTTTTGTAGTTGACCCTGGTGCATCTACGCGGTGCTAGTTGTCCGCCTTGTAAACTCACATCCCACACTCCCACCAGTCGCGGCATATGACGTCAGTGTTCCTGCAAAATTTTGCGAAGGAATCGGGCACTAAGAATTACTTGGCTGCTCTGCAGAGAACGCACCGCAGCTGAGTTTCTGAGGTCGCTATAAAAAATAGTGCACTTAACAACATATAGGGTAGAGAGATTCCCGCTCCGCATACTTTGCTTAGCGCTTCTCGAATGCAAACATTATCGCCGGATCCTTGTCAAAGATGCTCATCGTGGTGCGTGCTCTTCTCCCGTTGTGCACAATGGTCGCCATCAGTGCAAGTAAAAGCGGTAAGTCAAGTTTCATGCTCGTCCTTTATGAGATGTTGAGAAACTCAAGAATGCTCAACTCCAGCTTTGAAGTTCGCATGACAATTACTCAACAACCGATTCCTTAATTTTAGTTACCCCTTTTTCTGATCAGTGAAATCTCCAATTGTTTTATTTATTTATTTTTTTTTGCGGCGGTTTGCGCTACATTTATTCTTCTTGAGCACGTAGAACTCCAATTATATCAATTCACGATCGGAACTTAGCGATTGACGATATTCACCTTCTTCCTTAGGCTAGGAATGCAGCTGCAGTGACATACCGAAATTACTTGACGTCATGCTCAGTGCTCTATAACAAATATTCTTTTAAAAAATATATATATCATCACCTTACCATTCCTTGAGTGTCGTTCAATGTGTGCTTTCGAACCAGCAACATTTCAGAGTACACCACCGCATTTTTGCCGATGAACTGACAGTTTCTTGTCAAATTTCTATGTTTTGGTTTCTTTACAGGGATTCCTAAAATACAGCCATTCAACTTCCCCGATAACCATCCACTTGGGAAAGACGTCGTGGTCTCCTGTTTTGCGATGGAAGGTCAACAACCGCTGACGTTTCAGTGGTTCAAGGATGGTCGGCGGATCACCAGCAATGCAAAGCTCCTCAACGAGCACATATCGGGCAAGATAGCGACTTTGACGATTCGCGAGGTAGCCGCAGAAGACATCGGAAACTACACCTGCCAGGTTTCCAACGCGGTTGGAAGCGACAGATTCACGTCCGACCTTCTTGTCAAGGGTGCGTACGTACGAACGCGTTCTGAAGTTTTACAAAGTACAATATTTTTTGTGTGTGTGTTCCTTGATAGCGTGCCAGAAAACGGATGCCTTTGATTCAAAAGCGCCGCGCGCTCCACAATTGAGAGCAGGGTGCCGTTTCCATAGTCTTTCATCTCTAGGCCGGAAGGTGGCGTTAGTTGTCCACTGTGGACAACTAGGGGAATGCATTTATACCGCCTCGATGCAGTAGCCCCGAGCCTGCACACGAAGGCGGTTTACGATCCGTGTATCATCGTCGTGTTCATTCAACAAGGCCCTTACTCCCAAAATGAGCACGTCGACCGGATCGTTTCTGCTTTTGACTATCATTGCAAATCTCGCAACGTCAAAATGTTCAGGTTGGTCGACCCTCATTGCTTTGCACGTCAATTAAGCCGATGTCCGCACGGGTATCGCAACGTATGTCATTCGCGCTAGAAAAAGGGAGGACTTCAGTTATGTCTTGTTCCAGATGCCCCCAGAATCCAGCCGTTCGTCTTTCCAAAACATGAGCAGATGCCGAAGAAAGTGATAGTGCACTGCGCGATCTTGGAAGGAAGCGAACCTTTCAAGTTCACCTGGCTCAAGGATGGCGTCACACTGGCGAACAACAGGAAGCTGCAAGTCAAAGTCCTCTCCGAAGCACTGTCTTCACTGACCATACTGGATGTGGACGCGGAAGACATCGGCAACTACACTTGCATCGTCAGCAACACGGCCGGTACGGACAGGTTCACGTCCGAGCTCCTAGTTACAGGTGTGTTCCAACTTCGTTGTTTTAGATATGCGTACCTATAGTGCATAGTACTTTACCGGTAGCGTTCCTAGTAGTTACCACCTGTGGGTGTCTTGTCACTTTGACGCCTCAGCGGTCATTTCTTGACTCCACGGGTATAAAATGGTGTCGTTCTGACGAATTTGCCTATGGCTCTGCCTCCATAGGTAGTGCTACTTGTCACAGACCTCTGCTGGACTGTCTACACAACCACGACTCGTAACTTGATGCAATGAGGCCAGAGAAATGTGAAATGTTAGCTCTCACCCGGTCCGCGTCCAACTGACCCAATTATATTTCTTTATTCCCCGACCGCGGAGGTCGCACCGATTTTTCTCTCGATGCAGAAACCTTTATTTATGAATTTAAATTATAACGAGAGTCGAGTTGGGATTTGTATCGCAACGCCCTACCATGCCGTCGTCAGCTAAATTTAGCGGACTAACGTCCTGCTAAGTTCAGTGGGAGGCCACTATGGGCCACCTGGGCAAGTGACGTCACTGTGTCACGTTGTCGTGTGAGGTGACCTAAACGTAGTTACTATAACCCTCTTGGTTGAAAAACCCGGGAAAAGCTTCTCCCGCAAAGCCCTTCACTCATTCCACTTTAACAGAGCGGACACTCGAGAGGGTGTGAGTCCTTCCTCGCATTTTCTCCATCGTTCTCTCTGCTAAAGGGCTTAAGTGGAAAGAGTGGAGGGTTTGGGGGGAGGAGTCTGTTTTGCGTGCTTTTCTTAACCTGCAACAGGGTACAGCGACGCCTGGTATCAAGTCGCGTGAGCATATCGCGTAACTTCAGGTCACGTGACAATGTGCCACGTGACGTCACGTGAAACCGCGACTTAAAACGATGGCGTCACGGGACGTGACGCTCCCCAGATTTGCGCGTATGTCACTAATGCATGCGGTACGTTTGGGCGGTAGATCAAAGGAGCGCCTTAGCTTTATTTAAAGTAGGACTTTTGCCTTAAATACGAAACTGGTCTATATCACAGCTCATGTATGCGCTTCTTCATCTAGCGGCAAAAAGCATGTGAGCTACAGGGATTTTAACGAACGTGGTATACTATACAATATTGGACTTCAGAGCCTTTCATCCACCCTCTTTATTTTTATTTTTAGTATCGTATTTGTCTTCCACCAGAGAGAGACATCGAACTTCAGCGCCACAGGAACGTTCTGCTTTTCCATCGCTCCACCACGTGGCGCTAGTTGTCCGTCAGACTGTATTTTACGAAGCGGTGTTCGCTGGTGTATGTGTCCAAAGGCATCAGTATATCTTTAGAAAGTGTATTAGCAAGACAAGAGCTGGAGTTTCTGTGCTCGCTCTCGTGGTACGCTTAACGTGTTCAAAAGGGTCGAATTTCGATAACATACTGTGGTAACTTCGTGATTGTCCTACGTCATCAGAGAAACGCTTACCAGGTGTTCCAAACACAATGAGAAATACAAGCCGGCGTACTCTTGCATTCATCGCAACAGTCCTAACAAGAATTTGGCACCTCCAGGCTTCGGGTGAGTTATACTGCACTTCTGAACTCGGTATCTCAATACAAAATGATGTTTTTTTTCATTATCATTAGGTCGTATATTTTACCAAATCGTAATTTAGGCCTCAGATTCAACCCGTATATACTTTTTTAATGTATATATAAAATAATCACGGAGTACCACTCATTTGAAAGAGTTGCCAAATGATACAGTTGTTCTCTACAAAGCAAACTTACGGGTATCTGTCTCTACCTTATAGACAATCAAGAGACCAAGCGTCTCTTTTGTTTACTTTTCCTTTTAACGCCACTTCTAACACTCCTGGCAAAACAGCTTTTCGACGGAGTA
Organism: Ixodes persulcatus; assembly: GCA_013358835.2. NCBI lineage: Eukaryota > Metazoa > Arthropoda > Arachnida > Ixodida > Ixodidae > Ixodes > Ixodes persulcatus. The sequence goes on from JABSTQ010005403.1 coordinate 15,069, forward strand.
AACTATACAGTACACAGTCAACAATCATGCGGCATCGGGCGTTGCTTCCACCAAAATACGTTTTATATGGAAACATTACACAGCGAATGCGCTAATTAAATTTCATATATTACAGACGCTCCAAAGATTCAGCCGTTCAGCTTCCCCACTAATCCGCCGCTTGGAAAGGACGTTGCTGCCACCTGCTTCGTGGTAGAGGGACACCAGCCGTTAAAATTTCAGTGGTTCAAGGACGGCCGACGGATCGACACGAGTGCTAGACTCACCATTGAACAGATGTCTGTCAAGATGGCAACCCTAACAGTCCACGGGGTCTCTGCCGAAGACATCGGAAACTACACCTGCCAGGTGTCAAACGGGGCTGGAAGCGACAAGTTTACGTCTCATCTAGTTGTCACCGGTACGTACAGTACATATCGAAAAACTGCCCAGTTTTGTTAGTAAACATTAATGTCTGCTGCTCATTAACGACACCAGGTTAGGGGTCGTAGTACACTGGCTGAATTTCTCACCTGCAGCCTGAGCCGCCATACTCAAAAGGCAGGCTGACCTTGTCTGTCCTAATTTGCTTTGTTGTTTTTCTCTTTTTTATGCAAGTATCATCAAGCTACATTATGGCTACGTTCAAACGAAGTGCGGCGCGCTTCCCGGCTTGACCGTCACGTGTGATGCTCCTTCAACTTTAAGCCACTACGCGGCGCTAGATGCCTACTTCGAAAGAGAACCTACTTTTACGCCTTTTCATAACATGGTTGGTGACTTCTTAGTTTGGAGAAAATATGTCGGTAAAGTAGCAGCTCGTGGGCTTCGCGTCACCAAAGTAGTTCCTTCGTATGGTCCAGCAGTGAACACACACTAAAAGCCACGGTGGTTTCTGAAGCACTGTTTCCCCTGACAGCGTCTGCAAATATCGCGTCGCTAGAATGTTCTGGTAAGCCAACCCCCGAAAAAACACCCTGCACTCCGCCTACATTCCGTATGGCGTTATCGATGCATACGACGTCCTTGAACAAGTCGGGCTGATTTTGAAATCACAGCAGTGTACCGCCACTTCGCTTAACCCCAGCCACGTGGCCCCAAACTCCAACCATTCAACTTTCCAAACCAGGAACAAATGCCAAAGAGACTGGTGGTGCACTGTGTGGTGCTGGAAGACGACAAGCCTTTCAGGTTTACCTGGCTCAAAGATGGCATCGCACTTGCTAGCACTCGAAAACTCCAAGTCATGGTCTCCGAGGCTGTGCCATCGCTAACCGTATCGGAGCTGAGCGCCGCAGACATCGGAAACTACACTTTCGTTGTAAGCGATGCTGCCGGCTCAGACAGCTTCACGTCACAGCTCTTGGTCACCGGCAAGTTTCAAGTCCCAACGAAATAGATTGGTATTCGTAACCTTCGATTTAAACGTCGCCGTCCTCGTATTATTTCAGCGATAAAATGTTGAAGGTTGGTGTGTTGAAACATGCCCCAAACACCGCTGGTCCGCCGGGCAATACCAACAACTTCGCAATTATCATAATCAACTATCTTAAGCACGGCAATCCGAGATAAGTTGTCGAATTAGAGCTTTGGAGCAGTGATTACGGTCGTGAGACTAGCTACTTTCTTCTGTGTGTACCACGAACACTGGCACATCTTGAATGAAATGTTTCCCAAAGCTTTCCATATGTGGCGCCACTTGTCCAAAGCTTGCCAGTATATCCACATTTATTTTTCTAATTTTGCTTGCTTGCAAGCGCGATTCACAACACAACTGCCGTTTCCATCGGTGGCAGAGCACGTCGTGTGACCATATAAGAATCCCGTTTCTGACCGCATATACCACGATGTGGACGTCCGCTCTGCCGGTATTCTTCGCGGTACTCTGCATCGGTGCCAGCAAAGGTGGGCCCTGAAGCTTTCCTTACAAGCGCTTCGAGTTCGGAGAGCGTCGCTAAACTCGGCGCCTTCGGCATTGCAGACGCACCGAGACTGCAGCCATTTTCCTTCCCCAAAGAACACCCGCTCACCGAGACACTGGCAGTGTCTTGCATCGCTACGCGTGGAACGCCACCCCTGGTTTTTTCCTGGTTGAAAGACGGTCGCCCAGTGAGCTCGGCACACGGCGTCGTGTCCAAGATGATTACAGAGTCCATTTCTACGTTGGCCATACCTCGGGTCGGCGCTGAGCACCTCGGAAACTACACGTGCCGCGCAGAAAACGACGTTGGCAGTGATACCTACACGTCCACACTGGTCGTAGCAGGTTAGTACGGCTCTTCTTTTGAAGAGTTATTGACGTGCACTTGCCTGTACATGGGCGCAACATCTGCTGTACCCCTTCTACGTTGTAGACATTGCTGGAGAGCCCGACTGTTGCGGAGTTCCCGTGTTTGTCAAAGACGACTTCTTGCTCGTTGGCGTTTTACTTTGGATATGCTACTACGCCATCTTGATACATGTCACACACCACACTCACAAAAATATCTTATACTTAATTTTTTTCCCGCGATGCTGTTATAAGGGCGAAATGCAGTCTTCAAAACGGCATTCTGTATTTCAAAACGCAATAAACGCGGCAATATTTCCAACATTTCCGATGGCGTCCACGGTGTGGCGCCAGTTCACCGTGCTCTGGCGATTATGTAGTCATTCTGATAGGTGGATCCGCCATGTCTTGTATTCACGCTGTGCTGCCGCTGCTGCTCCAACTTCGTGATTTCTCCCAGAACTAAATACTATCGGCCTATACACACGGCTTACCGTTTATACTACCTCATGGCGCCCTCGATCGTGATGCTGAGAATCTACGCAGTTACGCAAGCACTCGCACTCATCTTCATCGCGAGCGAAGCCAGTACATTGGGTAAGCCATAACTAATTCCTTGTTTGTTATAGTATCGTTTAAATCCGTTTCCAAATAATGAATAATTTCTAAATAAATCAGTCTGAATTCAGACTGCAATAGCTTATACGCTCTCGTATGTACCGGCATCCTTTCAGAGCCACCGAGAATCCAGCCGTTCAGCTTTCCCAAAAATCCTCCGCCCAAGAAAAAAGTGGTGGTGTCCTGCGTCGCGGTCGAAGGAGACGAACCGCTGTCTTTCACTTGGCTCAAAGGCGGTCGGCCGGTCACCACGGGGAAAAGGATCGCCGTGTCAGTTCTCTCAGCAAACATCGTCTCGCTGACGATACCGGAAGTGACGGCCGAAGATATCGGAAACTACACATGCGTTGTGTCGAACAAGGCCGGCAAGGACAGCTTCACTTCGTCCCTCATCATCAACGGTTGGTCCCAGATAAAACGTCATGTAAACATTAATCATGCCTGAGAACGGATTCAAGGCGTGGGCTAGCTAGTGAAGCACCTCATTCCCGCGCTCGTGGTGGGGTTACGCGGTTACTATACACGTGTATTCATATAATGTAATTCAATATTGTAAATAATGTACCGCAAGATCAGCAGGATGCGATCTCGGTGGTAAATGGGGGGAATGCATGCCTTTTTTTACTACCGACATTGTATGGAAGCGTGGTGCAGCGCTCCTCACTGGCATAAAATGAACAGAGGACGACCAATGATTGGTGTTTTTGTGTCCATCGCGGGACAGTATATGTATATACACGTAGAATCTTTTCAGAGTGTACACGCGTTCCTCATGGAAAACCATCAATTAATCGGCGCTAATAGACGATTGATTCTCGTTCCAAATGTATTCGTTTCCCTAATCAGAGACCAGTTGCCATTGGCAAACGTGTTGTTACGCTTAACATCGGCATGCGTTGCGACAGACATTGATGTAAACAAGTCATCGTAAGACGTTGACAGTGCAAACTCGCACACATTCAGTGATATAGCGGCATCTTCCCCTTGTCAGGCGCTTATCAGCTGACCACATTCCTCAGTAATTTTACGGTATGGTTAATGCCTCGCTACTTCATAACACTTTTGTGTCGTTGATTGTAGAGCCATAGACACAAGGCCGATGTCAACTATAATATCTAGGTAACATTATCTCTTGGTTGGCATGACTTCATCAAGTTTGACACTCCCTCGCCTGTTTTTTCTTAAGCGGACAGGTAAGAAAAGGGCATGGTTGCACCACTGGAATGAGTTACGCGTATTAACAACACAAGCGACATTTCAAACGCGCCTACCTCCTACCGCGAAAGCTTCATGATACGCGTGCTTCCAAAACAAGATAATACGTGGCGCTAGTTGTTCACTCCAAACACGTCTGCTCTGCAGCAATGCTAGAGTTTTTACCGCCAGGACAACCATATTGTATCTCACTCCCACCCAAGGAGGTTAGTCCACGGTATGATGCGGCATCTTACCCGAACTGTCTTCGTGCTCCTCTTGATGGAACGGTACCCACGACCAGTGGAATTAGCAGGTAAAGACACTTCGATTCACGCTTGACGTTGCGTGCGATTTCTTAACTCGGTTCGACTGCTTTCTAGCCCAACGAGCAGTGCCGCCGAAGCTGCAGCCGCTGTACCTCCCGAGAGAGCATCCGCTCATGGAGGCTCTCGTGGTGTCTTGCATCGCCATCCGGGGCACGCCTCCACTGGAGTTCTCGTGGTTCAAGGATGGAGAACTGGCCACTCGCCGCGCAGTGCCCCAGATGCTCAGCAACAGTGTTTCGACTCTTACGATCGCTAAGGTGGGAGCCGAAGACCTGGGAAACTACACTTGTCGGGCTTCGAACGCGGTCGGCACTGACAGCTACACGGCGGCCTTAATGGTCACAGGTTGGTGCTGCCTCCTATTTATGATGTCACTATCATCACTTGGTCATTGTATGTAACGTTTTCGAGCAACACATATAGTAGGCTTCACTTGAAGAGAATACAAGCTCACCATTGCTTCACCCCGGATGGCTTATTAGCCGGCTTCCTCGCGCTTAGGTCGCTTCACTTGTGTTATATAAGTTTACAAACGCTCTTCTGGGAAACAAAGGTCTAAGCACGTCTTGCATAAAACTATTAGACTAACCAGAGGTATTCCCATCTTTCTCTGATTGACACATCCTACTTCAAATCGTAATTCTAACTTTTGAAATCTCGCAGAACGAGCTGTTCGTCTAAAACACTTGAGGAAATGATCGTGGAGTGGCGCTAGTTGTCCAGTGATCTCGAGTGTGAGCTACGATTTTCATTGGTAGAACGCGACTACGCGTACTTCTCGGCCATATTATAAACAAACGTCCAGGAGTCGCCGATGTTTCCCAGTACACATCGTGAACCATGAATTTTAACGCAGATCTTTCTCATGAAGCCCCTTTATAGTTTTGTTGAAGGATGAACATCGGTATCTTCCAAGCCCTCATTTGCGGGCTCACTTTCATCAACGCCGTTGATGCATCTGGTGAGTCGATACTCCTGAACACGTATCTAGGCTTACGCTCAAGGTGATGTGTGATGCTTTTTAGTTTGCTATGGTTAGAAATAAATCACCTGTTCGTAGAATTTCAAGCTGCGTAGGCATAGACCTTTCTGGGGTTCTAATGGGGAATAGTGGATTATCCAACAACTCGTATTTTTTTACGTACGTCGTTGCATATATGAAAACAGTCGTTTCTGCGGTTTGTATTTTGTTTTTAGAACATCCAACATTATTTTTGAGTTACACGCTTACTTCGCTGATCACGCCACAAGAAGTCACAATGAAAGACGTGTATCCTATGTTCCGTGTTTGACTTGTATGGCTTCGACGGTTTCAGATGCGCCGAAAATTCAACCGTTTGACTTCCCCAAGAACCATCCCCTCAACAAGAAGGTGGTCGTGTCCTGCGTAGCCATGGAAGGGGACGAGCCGCTATCATTTGCTTGGCTCAAAGACGGTCGGTCTTTGGCGCAGGGACAGAGAGTTTTCGTGGCCAAACTCACCGAAAATATGGCTTCACTCACCATTCCGGAAGTGACTGCCGAAGACATCGGCAACTACACGTGCGTCGCGTCCAACAAGGCTGGCAGAGACAGCTACACCTCAGCCCTGATAGTGAATGGTCAGTAGCCCGCTGCCATGACTTCGACCTACTCCTGTACGGTGGTGAAGGTCGCAGCTCTGTTTTCGTAATTTCTGACCCAACGGTACAAGCCGTCATCTTGGTCACCAGGCCATTTGCCAGCCATTCCTTCGCAATTGTACAACTACATGCAAATTACACACTATTCCACTCGGTGTGTGCTTGGGACATTATGCGCTCAGAGAAAACGTTTGCACTCACACTGATCATGGTCACTTACAAAACCGCCAACTCACATATTTACATATCAACTGTACTTGTAGCCGGTAAGTTTCTCCAGTCACGTTGCCTGAACGACTTTTCACTCACAACTCTCTCGGCAGCAACCATGCATGTAGTCAAAGACCAGTAGCGCTGTCGAGGTGATTTCCATGTTCCGTCGTAGTCGTGACAATTGTTAAACCATCAAAGAGACGTAAACTTCGCAGCGTGGATCGTACATGTATATACAGCCTGCAGAGATGAAACACATACGTGTGCAATATAAAAGATGTATGTAATTATCATCACTACATGCAACTTCACACTGTTTTTAGGATAAACAATGATTGTTCCAGATCGAGGTACTGAGACAAATAGTCTAGCGTGAATAGACATCAGACTTCATTTTCTGAAGGTTTCTTTTTAGGGTTGAATGTTGCTGCTTACAAAACATTACATACGGTTGCACTTCACTAAAATCTTATACACGCCGTTTTTGCCACAACGTTGCTATCAGAAGTCCGACATTGAACACGCATCCAAATTAGGCGCCGCAAGAACATTTTGTTTGTCCAACGCTCCACTACATGGCGCTAGTTACCCGTTGGACTATTGCTGCACGGAATGATGTTCGCTGGCGTGTTTCCCAGGGTCCAAGTGCGTTTTCAGCGAGCGTTCGAACAAGACAGTGCTGGTGTTTTAGAAGAAGCTCTTGATGTTCATACTGGTAACGCTTTCAAACTGACTGAATTCATTAACGTATCGCGATAGCTGCAAGAGCGCTCTGCGTAATCAAATCAATTTACTTACCAAGTATTTCACACACAATGAAGGAATTTAGTCGCTCTGCTGTTGTATTCGTCGCAACAGTCCTAACAGGGATGTGGCACCTACATGCTTCAGGTAAGTCATACTTTACTGTTACACTCAGTGCTTCTAGAATGAGTGCTTCTTTTATTATTACAATGTTGGTAGTACGTTCCATGTTAAATCCAACCGTTAGCATTCAGAACTCCAACCGCCTAATGCAAGCAAGGACATAAAACAATTAGCAGTGGAACTTCTTGATCTAATGTTGCTCCCTCAATATCGTGTCGTCAGTGGCTGTTATTTCTCTCAATCTAACAAAGACCAACCGGTTGAAACATCGTTTTATTATCAACCAACCTAGCAACGTGCCAAGATGTACAGCATTTCTTCACATAAATATATCGAGTAACTGATCCTTACGTAACGCACAACAACGCACAACATTTTATGTTACAGAGGTTCCGAAGATACAGCCGTTCAGCTTCCCCACCAATCCTCCGCTTGGAAAAGATGTTGCAGTTTCGTGCTTCGTGACAGAAGGGCTACAGCCGCTGACGTTCCAATGGCTGAAGAACGATCGGCGAATCAACACCAATACCAAACTCACAATTGAACTGGTGTCAGGCAAGATGGCGACTTTGGCCGTCCACGAGATTTCTGCCGAAGACGTCGGCAACTACACCTGTCGGGTGTCCAACGCGGCTGGAAGTGATATTTTCACGTCTGAGCTCGTCGTTACGGGTGCGTGCAAAGGGACCTTCAGGGGAAAAGCACAATTCGCAAAATTGTTTGAAGGAAGCTTCTGAAACCATCCGCTGAACACGTTCAAACTAAAAGCGCGGAGCGATGCCAGACTTGGGCGTGATTGTTCAACTTTAGGCCGATACGCGGAGCTAGTTGTCCACTCCTGCAACGAGCATATTTCCTCGTCTCTCGACGTGCAATCCACCGACGATGTTTTCTTTTTAGTTGACAAAAAGTCGTCCGCCGGGGGTGGAGGCGTTGGGAATTGTCACATTCGTCATCCATTTCTAGCGACCGAATTTCGAAACCGAAGATGTTACCCAGACCATTGTTCATCCTGACGATTGCGGCGAATCTTCTGTTTTTGGAATGCTTAGGTAAGTTCAGTAAGCAAGGCAAACACTGATTAAGCCTATTCAGAAATAAGCGCTCGAAGGAGCACACGATGTAATCACAGCAAACCGCACACATTTTTTTTTTTTCAGTAAGGCGTTATGATTTGATTTTAATTATGCTCCATTTCAGATCTACCCAGGCTTCAGCCGTTCAACTTCCCCAAGCACGAGCAAATGCCCAAGAAAGTGATTGTGCACTGTGTGGTCCTGGAAGGCAGCGAACCCTTCACGTTCTCCTGGCTCAAAGATGGAACTTCACTCGTAAGCAGTCGGAGGCTTCAAGTGAAGGTTTCCGAGGCGGTGTCCTCGCTCACCATCGTTGATCTTAGCGCCGAAGACATTGGGAACTACACTTGCGTGGTAACCAATGCCGCCGGTTCAGACAGCTTCACATCCCAGCTCTTGGTCACTGGTGAGCTTCAACAAAATACCTTGTTCCCCTCAAGATTGATTCGTCGTTAAGTCTCGGAATCACCGTGTAATCTCTGTATTTTGGTGCCACGCTGTAGATGATTACAATGATCATCTTGCCACCTTGATTTGCCGAGCATTCTGAGCATGCGCAATAGCTCTCGCGAATATCAGACGTCGCGCATGAGTTCACAGACCACTGACCAGGGATTCTTGACCTCGGTGATAAGCGCTGGAAAGGTGCATACAAACCCTCGAAATATATGTCTGTCTACTTTCACAAAAGGCGCTCCAAGAGCCAATCACTGCGATCTACGACAAAGCCGAAATTTTGTTTAGACATAAAGACAAAGTCACGATGCGACAATAAGCGTGACGTTTCACGTGTCATCTTATGCTCGGTGCCAAGACCTTAATTTCTAGGTTTAAACATCATGCTCCTCAAATCCGATGCGTAAAAAAAAAAAAAAAAAAAACACGAGCGTTTTGTTGTTGTTTTTTACATTTTTTGAGGTTGAGTGATAACTACTGTTGAATCGCAACAGATTTGATTATTCTACTGTTATCATTCCAGTGTCATGGAAGTTCTTGAGTGTATATTGTACTGATATCCTGGAAACACCAATCATTTTCTAACTTTTTTTTTAATCAACTCAGTTAATCATAAGGGCGACCAGGATTGCGCTACACTGGTAATCTGCAGTTTCAGTAGTAAAATATGTGAACGCCTTTTTTCAATTGAGGCTTCATTACCATTCTAGCATTATGCCGATTCTCATTGGCTGAACTAAGTGAATAAAGTTTAATGGCTCCTACACCTGAGAGCGTACGGAATCCGTGGACACCGTGATCCCTCACATAATTTATGTCAAAGTGTGGAGCAGCAAATCGGCATTAAATCACGACACCCTCCCAGGTATGGGCACCGGACTTTTTGAATTTTGTACCACGAACACTGACACTATCCCAACAAAACGTTTCTCGAAGCTTCCGATACGTGGCGCTACTTGTCCAAAGTTTCGATATATCCGCTTTTTTCTTTATCGGTGTTGTTTATTCGCTTCTTTCGCTGTGACCACAGCACGTCGCGTTCTCCGAGGCACCGTACACTTTCTGACAGCAATGATGTCGACCGCAATTCTACCAGCGTTCTTCGCGATATTCACCGTCTGCACCGGCACAGGTGGGCTGAGCGTTTTGTCTCCTTGTGTGCGAGCGAATCCGGAGAGCTTTTCTAAAGCTTTGGCCGGTTTTGGCTTGTCGAACATTGCAGAAGCTCCTAGGCTGCAGCCATTTTACTTTCCCAAAGAACACCCGCTGACCGAGACACTTGTGGTGTCGTGCATCGCCAGCCGGGGAACGCGACCCTTGGTCTTTTCCTGGTTCAAAGATGGCCGTCCCGTGGATCCTACTCACGGCGTGGTCTCCAAGATGCTCACTGACACCATTTCCACCCTCACCATTTCTCGAGTCGGTGCCGAACACCTCGGCAACTATACATGCCGCGCTGCCAACGAAGGGGGCCGTGACAGCTACACTGCAACGTTGGTTGTTTCAGGTTAGTTGTGGCAGTTATGGCCTCCGTTTCGACACTAAATAAACTTTGATTTAGATGCCCGCACGGATGCCCCCAGAAAAGAAAAAAACTTCTCCAAGGTACTCTTACGTCTCGTTAATATGAACACCTCCGTTCCGCCCAAAATTGCCTATAATGTGATTAGTTCGTAATAACGAGACAAAAAGGCACGCATTTACCTAGTTCGTCCCCGAAAATGTTGCCTACATGGCGGGGTATTACTCCGCACCTTTTCATGAAAGCGCACGTTCTGAAAAACATCGGCTTCTTCCATATCTCTGGCAATTATCACTCAAGAGATATTCAACCTTGAGAAAGACTGTTGTCACATTCGTCGTTGTTGAGTACCAAGTGGAACACCAGAATTGGTAACGGTACCTGCCGCTTTTTTCTTTTTCTGGAACATGCCAGCTCAGGTTTGTAGACGCTACACTGCGTGCACAGCAGTTTTTGAATTCAGCAACATCGCGAACATTTCAGACACCGTCCACGAAGCGGCGCTAGTTTCCCGTCCCTCGGAAAACATTACCTCCTCCTGATTGCCTGAATCCATGCTTCGCCTTTACCGTGCGTCGCGCTGGTTGCGGTGAATCTGAGGAGTCATTCTGCGAATGCCTCGTAGGCCGACTGATCTGCTCACTCCGTTGAGGAGACCTCTGGTTTACAGTGCATAGATTAACCCGTGATGGCCGCGATGATGCCGTTTGGAATTGCCTTCGTTACAAACGCGCTCGTTCTGATCACCTCCCTGGGCGAAGCCAGCACTCTTGGTAAGCCACAACGTCTTTTGAACCATCCACGACTCTAGCAACTTGTATATCCGTTTGTAAATGACAGATGATTCGTGAGCAAAAAAAAAATGGTTCAACTGTGCACGAGGCTCACGTTGCCAAATGTGCTTCATTTCTGTTTTTCTAGGGCCGCCGAGAGTGCAACAGTTCAGCTTCCCTAAAAACCCTGCCCTGAAGACGAAAGTAGTAGTGTCCTGCGTCGCCACAGGGGACGAACCGCTCTCGTTTACTTGGTCAAAAGGAGGTCGGCTTCTTACCACAGGGCAGAGGATTACCGTTTCTATCCTTTCCGCGAACGTCGCTTCCCTGATGATTTCCGAAGTAACCGCCGAAGACATCGGGAACTACACGTGTGTTGTGTCGAACAACGCCGGCAAGGACAGCTTCACGTCCTCCCTCGTCATGAACGGTCAGTTGAACCCGCTTCATGCGACCTTTGTGATCGATTTGCTTGAGTATCTAGTCATAAGTACTTAAATGCGGAATTTGAACCACTCGTATCGGCTACATCAGTTATCAGTTAATCGAGCTTACTTTCCGAAGTACCGCTGCTCTCACTTGGTAGGGCTGCGGATAATGGTTTTGTTCCACGTCTAGCACATTTTATAGTGTCTTCTAAGTTTCTTGTTAGGACTAGTACTCAAAAATGCCATAGGTCTTCTCGGCATGTTGAGGGAAAAATGACCGTCACAATATAGACAGCGTGATGATGCTACCACAAAGCATACTTTCGATGATCGTAAGTGATGGTAGCTGCCACTCTGAGACTTGAAGAGCGTTCCTTTCGTATGACTGATAATAATGACGTTTCACTCCGCACCTTTTTTGCGTCAATACATACACAATAATTGTGGCCACGTCACTGCGCACAGTTACACACAGAGCAGTGCCAAAGGACCTTTTAAAAGTACTCAGCTCCAACCGCGAAAGGCGTGAAACGCGTGTACTTTCACAACACGATCATACGTGGCGCTAGTTGTCCACCATTGATAGTTCTGCGGCAAGACTGAAATTGGTCATCACGGCAACCATATTGTTTTTAAGAGAAAGTTCTACAATACGATGCGGCATCTAGTCCCGGCATTCTGTGTACTTCTGGCCTCCGGTTACTCACGGCCTGCGAACTCTGAAGGTATCCGTTACCGAACCCACAATCATATTCGCGCAGTATCGTGAGCGCTATCTAATTCTGAACGATGGTTTCTAGCCCAAGGCGATGTGCCACCGAAGCTGCAGCCACTGTACCTGCCAAGAGAGCACCCTCTTTTGGAAGCACTCGTAGTATCGTGCATCGCTATAAGAGGAACGCCGCCCTTGGAATTCTTCTGGTTCAAGGACGGCGAACCAGTGACTCAGCGAGCTGTTCCTCGAATGTTCAGCGATACTCTATCGACGCTTACCATTCCTCAAGTAGGCGCCGAAGACCTGGGAAATTACACTTGTCGGGCATCGAACGCGATCGGAAGTGACAGCTACACGGCAGCATTAATGGTCACAGGTCAGTGCCGCTTCGTGATTGTTCGACTTAACCACAAGTGGCAATAGTTGATTACAGTTGGCTGTGTTTCGGGTAACACGTACTTTCCTTGAAGAGAGCGCCTACTCGCCACTGCTTTTTGTTCAAACCACACCCCTGGACGGACTCTTGTCGGTTTGCTGTTTATTGGGTCGCTTCGTCTAAGTTTATGCGGAGAGCAAGTCGTCCGTTCCTTGCGCATGGGTTGCGGTGACGTCAGTACGACAAGCTCTTATTGCGGTCTACTCACTATCCTTCCGATCAAAGCCAAAACTCGTCGTCGTTCTGACGTCACCGCAACCCATGCGCAAGGAGCGGACGACTTGCTCTCCGCATTAGTTATATAGAAACGGCGTTTCGGGAAACAAAACAACGCACCACGTCCGGTTAAGAACGGTTAAACGCACAGCAATTCAGACCTTTCTCAGGCTGACTATACAGTAGCTCTAAAACTCTAACATTCGAAATCTCGCAGAAGGAGCTGTCTGCACATAATACTTCACGAAATTACCGTGGAGTGGCGCTAGTTGTCCAGTGGCATCGAGAATGAGCTGCGCTTTTGATTGGTAGAACGCGGTCACACGTATCTCTCGGCCAGAATCCAAACAAACATCACGGACTCACCGATGTTCCTCTCCGGTGCTCATCCTGCATCACTGGTTTAAGCTTCGATCTCTTGCATCAACTCACATTGCAGCAGTGCTGAAGTTTGCACCACTATGAACGTCTGTTTTTTTCGGGTCCTGATTTCCGTGCTCGCCTTCATCAACGACCTACACGCCTTTGGTGAGTCGACACTCTCGAACACGCATGTAGGCTTACAGTCAGGGGGCTATCTGATTGTCGTCGATTTTCGTTGTGTAGAAAGGGATCATCTGTGCGTAGAATTCCAAGTTGCATAGATGATGTAAAGAGATTAGATGCTCTGATCGGATAGAAATGTTAACTTAGCATCTCATAATTTTCGCCGTGTACAGTTACGAGAATTCCAAGGAACGTCTTTATACGTAGTAGTTTACATTTAATACGTATATCATTCAGGTATTCACGGCTGCCTCTGCATTGCATGTTCACTGCAAGAAGCTCCGTCAAATATATTGGAAGATTCGTAATACATGTTCCGTGTTTGACTTGGTTTCAATCATTTCAGAGGCACCGAAGATTCAGCCATTCAGCTTTCCCAAAAACCATCCTCTGAACAAGAGGGTGGTCGTGTACTGCGCTGTCATGGAGGGAGACGAGCCGATGTCCTTTGCATGGCTCAAAGATGGTCGACCCTTACCGCCAGGAAAGAAAGCTTTCGTGGCTAAATTCACTGAAAACGCAGCATCGTTGATCATCCCTGAAGTGACCGCCGAGGACATTGGAAACTACACTTGTGTCGTGTCCAACAAAGCAGGGAAGGACAGCTACACTGCAGCTTTGGTGGTGAACGGTCAGTACGCAGTTGTCAGGACTCCCATCCTACTTGATTTTTTTTTTTTTTTTTTTTTTTTTTGGGGGGGGAAGGGGGCGGGGGGGTCCAGATGTTTTTGTTCGTTTTTTTTTCTTCCTCATTGCGAATACTGATGACTTCGGTCGTCTCTGTCACATAACAATATTTACACAATGCGTTTATGACGACAAGTCAGCCTACATTGTTCAAATATTTTGCAACGATTCCCGCCATTCTGCTTGGCGTACGTTATGTTGGTAGGCATAGCAAACGTTTGCAAATATTTAGGTTTTTCTGCATTAGGTGAACTTTGACACACACGCACAGATGGAAACAAAGGCATAGCATTCTTGCACGCAATATCACAGGCTGTGGCCTTTCTGTACTTTGTGCCGCTACCGCGAGGGGGCTTCGTACTCGGACACTTCGAATGCTACTTTCTTTCTGAGCTCATACGCGGCGCTAGTTGTCCGAGCCAAGACCATCGCCAAATTTTGGTGCTTCGGCGTTTATATCACCCCCAGACGGCAGTCTTGCTCGTTCTGGAGCAGTACCCAGATATACTAAGCCCATCACAAAGCCGCTTGAGCTCGCGGTGTTCCCGCGTCGCTGCGAAATGACATTCTGGTTACTTGTTGTTCTCTTCTTGACTCTCGCTGTGGTCTCCGTGGAACTAGCTGGTAAGTTTTCTAATTGAACCCATACTCCTTGTCACCATTGAGCTGCTGAGTCTCGAAAATGTTGGAGGCATTTTTTTTTTTTTCTTGTTTGGGATTTACTCTCGTTTCCTTGGCAGTGCCTCCACGACTACAGCCTTTCTACTTTCCGAAAAGGCCGGAGCTTCGCAAAAAGGTTGTGGTACACTGCGTCGTCTTCGAAGGAGACGAACCTCTGACGTTCTCCTGGTACAAAGACGGGCGGAAGCTTGCGACCAATCGGAACATTCACGTGAAACTTCTGTCGGAAACCGTGACGTCATTAACCCTCGTCGAGGCCGACGCGAGCGACATTGGAAACTACACCTGCGAGGTGTCCAATATGGCCGGCGTCGATAGTGTGTCTTCGCAGTTCTTGATCACAGGTGAGGCGCCTCAGCGATGCCTTTCTCTCATACTGGTGGTGATATACCGGGTGCTTGGGAGGAAAGAGGACCGAGTTTCTTTTTCTTGTCGCGAAAATAAACTAGGCATCGTCGGATGCTCCGCCTCCGCCCAAATGCAGCGTTAGCGGGTCGGGGGACCTGACGGCAAAGTTTCAGAAACTACAGTTCTTTGATTCAAAGGGTTAGAAGCGATTTTCGGGAACTTTCGATAATATAATGGCTGCTAAGGAAGCTTGCGAATAACCGGATATGAAAAGCAACGGTTACCGGAAACTGGCCCCATTTTCTCACTGCAAATTTACTGAACCCTTAGGAACTGAACCCTTCGATGTCACTCTCTCGAAGCTGTGTTCAGCATAGTTCCCCACCGAATACTCACAACTTGCGTGAACCGAAATATCCTGGAAGGTTCCTGAAAATTTATAACGTAATGACTATTAAGTTTAACCATTCGCAACCGTCGCACAATGTATACCTGGAGCAACGAGAACAACACGGTTGTCTGACACAAAACCAAGATTCAAATAGGTGGGGCGTGTGATGAACGCTGTTGTAGTTCGCGTGTGGACGGATACGTGGCGCTAGTTGTCCAGAAAGCAACCTTACACTTCAATACATATATTCTTTATTTTCTACGTGCGTATGTGTCATCCATGCTCGCGCCGTTCAATGAAGGTTAGGCCCAGTTGCTTTTTTCGAAAACTTCAAAACGAATGCTCGTACCCGCGGTTGTTCCTATTCCTAGAGATTCAACATGTTCGGAGTTCTTTTCAAGTACCTGTGTTGGACCGTCGTACTACTCGTCGCTGAAGCTGGGGGTGAGTGGATTTCCATTTGTCGTGGGTAATAACAACAGGATTACCTCGCTCATTATTGATCATTTAAAGGCGCCCAAGTAACATAATTTCCTGTTGATCCGCTGTCGTTTTCTTTGTCCTTTTGTCAACAGCATGTGGACTTTTTTTTTTCTTATTCACTTTCAGTGCCCCCCCTCCTGCAAAAGTTCCAATTCAAAGACGGAATCGGCGTCGGAGACCAGACAACGGTCGTTTGCGCCGTGATCGAAGGCGATTTGCCGTTGGAATTTCGCTGGTCCAAAGACGACAAAGTCCTGGTGAACTCGAAAGCGACTAGCCTCAAGACACTAAACGACAACATCGCGTCGCTGACACTTCACAAGATTTCTGCGTCCGATCTCGGGAACTACACCTGCTCCGTTCAAAACGCTGATGGAACGGCGAGCGTGACGGCTGCCTTAGTGGTGCGAGGTATACATAACTACGTTCATCTCATAGATTTCAACGCGTCGTCGAGGCACTTCCTGCATAACTACGTTCATCTCATAGATTTCAACGCGTCGTCGAGGCACTTCCTGTCTATGGACTCTTACCAGCACCACCAGAACTCGGTATGCTTCGTTTGACTCTGAGAAACAGCGCCATCAACAAGAGAGTATAGACAACCAACCGCGGACTTGGAACATGTACACTGTGAGAAACCTGAAGCGTCTGCTTTCCTTTAAAGCACTTCGTTGAGCTAATCGCTGCAATCTATGGAGCGACCTCGACGAATGACAAGTCTATAAATATATTTAAACCTATAAAAAAAAAAAAAAAACAGTTTGCGCCGTGGCACTGAACATGCTGAATTGTTGTGCTCAGTGTCATAGCACAGACTTTTTTTTTTGGTCTAAACAGATATTTTTAGCTTTGTCATTCACCGAGCTCGCTCCGATTGGCTCTCACACGTGCTTTGTGGGAAAATAGACACTCTAGGTTTTTTAGAGAGCACAACAATTACTGACAAGATCTCTCACATTATTTTGTGAGGCGAACCATCAATACACGTGTTTTGAACACGCCGATCGGAAACAGACCGCAAACATAACAAAAGACCGTACTTATTTTAAGTCATTAACGATTCCTCTTGATCCTTAGTCCAACCAAAAAGAAATCGAAAGCTTACGTTCCACGAGCTTATCAAATGAAACTCCTGGAAAGCTTTTTAGACAACAGGACCTGCAACTCAACGTGATAGATTCTATGTTTAGGCCCATTGTCGAACGGTCTCGATTTTCACGCGCTCTTTAAGCGTTTAAACGGTGTTTCGCGCTGTGCTTGAAGCAACAGACGCCACGCGGCGCCAGCTGTCCGTCATCATGAACCTCCCACTGACCTCTTGCGGACTCCTGCGTCGCCAGTGACAGAGCGTACAGCAATGGAAGCGATCGTACTCACCGTTCTCGCTACGTCCAGCTTCTCGCTAGTCGCAGCTTCAGGTAAGAAGCACTCAGGCCTGTGCCTTACGTACAGGGTGTCTCCGCAAACAATGTGCAACGTATTTTCATCGCAGAAATGAACCACGAATCGCCGAACGGTCAGTCCTCGCCCAAATTTCTAGCACTAGTAATCCAGACCAGATGTCAAAGTTTCAGAGCTAGCCGTTATTTTATTTAAAAATGAGAAGCGATTCTAGAAAATAGTTCAATGGTAAAACAATGGCCTACGAAACCACGATTACGTGGGGATGAATGGCGTATACTATTCCGGGAACGGGTTCCATTTTCCGATTGAAAGTTTAAAAAACAAAATCACTCTTAACTTTCAAATAAGAATTGGTATTTCTGAAACTTTGGCATTTGGTACGGAAAGCTAGCGCTACATTTGGGCGTAGATTGGGCGTCCGGAGATACGTATAACTTATTTTTGCGCTGAAAAAAAAAAAACAAAAAAAACACTGTAAATCTGTTCTTCGGGGGCACGCTATATATATTCAGTATCGGCTTATTTCAAAGAACATTCAGCTAATTTGTTTCTATTTTGTGTCCATTGCAGATGCACCGAAGCTCCAGGAATTTCTTTTTCCAAAGACTACTGCGCTGGGAGAGTCAGTGTCGGTGTCCTGTGCAGCCAGTAAGGGCATCAGGCCCATGACATTCGCGTGGCTCAAGGACGGCGTCCCTGTGGTCAACTCTGCTCGCGTTATCACAAGCAACGTTGTCGACAACGTTGCTCTGCTCGTCATAAACAAATTGGCGGCTCTCGACGTCGGAAACTACAGCTGCGTCGCTCGCAATGCTCAGGGAGAAGACAGGGTTACCGCGACGCTGACGGTCGAGGGTAACCGCTAACAGAAGAACGATTTCCTTGATGCCGATGGCGAAGGAAGGAAGAAAGGGGGCACGGACACACCGTTCGTGAAACAATCGTATTGTGTTCATACACCAACTCTCTGACCTCACGCTACAGCGGTGGCACTGCACATGCGCAGAACTTGGGCTCGTTTTTAGGCAGGGT
Organism: Ixodes persulcatus; assembly: GCA_013358835.2. Taxonomy (NCBI): domain Eukaryota; kingdom Metazoa; phylum Arthropoda; class Arachnida; order Ixodida; family Ixodidae; genus Ixodes; species Ixodes persulcatus. Next base: position 33,357 of record JABSTQ010005403.1, read on the forward strand.
GTTGGTCCATAGACCTCAGGGTGCGGTTGTAGTTCGCATGTGTGTCAGTCGTCACCAAGACCATTACGATGTCCGAGAACCACAGAAGCATTTTTTTTTTTTTTTTGGTGCGAGACAGAGTTTTGGCTTCAGATGGCGCCACGGCCGTCCAAGGCTTCAATTACCACACCCACCTTAACATACTATTTTGGTACCTTTATTGTACGCAACACGGATAAAAAAAAAAAATTATTGGCGTATCTTTACTACATTCATACTATCCTGAAGCGAGGCAAAAACACGCCGCAAAACGTACTACACTAAGCAAATATAAATTTAAACTGAAAAGAAACAGTTGTTAATCGGTGGCATATGTGTTGGAACTACAATTCATCTCATGAACGACGTTAATAGCCGTGTGAAACTTCACTGCAAGGCGAGGCAGAACGTACGTTCGGTCGCGTGGTTTGTACTCTGGCCGTGCCCCTTTTTAAGCCCACACGCATGCATACTCAGTTTCACCTTACGATGGAATCTCGGCCACTCCAGCGCTGTGCACGTGTCACGTGATCGCGCGTTGCTGCGCCCCTCCTCAAGGTCATGTGACTTTCACACATGGCATTGGATTGTCTACGATTGGCCGTAACACCCCCCTGCGGTCCATGATGACGTGAAATGGAGTATAGTAAAATAAGAGCAGCATTTCATTAAAAGAAAACTGACCGCACACTACAATAGAATTGCGATGACGGCCTTCCACTAAAATCACAAATCTTTTGTACGCTTACAGCGGCTCCGGTCTGGCTGTCGGAACCCAAAGACACGGACGCCGTCCAGGGCAGGGACCTCATCCTGGCCTGCAACGCCGCAGGCTTCCCCAAGCCCAGGTTCACGTGGAAGATGCAGATCGGTACGCCATTATAAGTTATAAATAACTAACCACTACGTTGGTATTGCAGAGCTGGGCCCACCGGATTTAGCCCACCTTAGGTGGAACGCAAAAATCAACTTCGCATGCAACCGCCCTGTAATTTACCAGGAACGTGGCGCTAGGTAGTGGGTTTGTTTTTAAGAAATATAAAAGGAAACAATTACCTGCGGTAAAAATTACAAATAAAACCCAAACTTTCTCTATGGCTCAATATTGAGATATTGAGTAGAGCCTTTTTAAGATTAAGAGTTAAAAAGGGTTCCTGTGGGCCATTCGAACATTTTATTGTTCAAAACAGGAAACAAAAGCAAATTAAGAATGAATTTATATTTTTTCACTCCCTTTTGTTGTTGTTGTTTTTGGTTGGTTTAAGCAAACTTCTTCATCCAAAACATTTTTTTTTTGCTTTGTTTCCATATTGGTAGGAAACAGACTTATTTACTCCCTGATGGTCCAAAATTGTGTTGTTTTTATTGTACCTTTCTACTGTGGCAAGCCTGCTCTTTGATCGTTTTGAAAAACAAATGTCATGTCTTTCTGCTAAAAAAAATGTCAAAACTTTCACAACTAATTTTTTTTTTTTTTTATCTGAGCCAGATACTTTTTGCGTTCGCTGTATATGAGTGAAAGTGGCTTATGACTTCCCGTGTCTACGCGAACTATTCCAGGCTCCAGGGAGTTCGTGGCCCTCCACCCCGTGGGTCGGAGGAAGATCCACGACAACGGCACGCTGGTCATCGAGAGCGTCGAGTCGGACGACGAGGGCCTCTACCAGTGCGACGTCAGCAACGGCGTGGCCCCGTCCATCTCCAAGACCATCAAGGTATCCGTGCACGGTGAGTTGCACATTTGACGCCCGACATAACTCTTGTCCCTGACTTCATGTCCAGGAGAGGTGGCATGCGCAGAAACCAATTGGAAAGTGAAACGTTCTTTTGAAGATCTTATCCGTGAAGCACAAAAATGAAGCCTGGATAACAGCATGACCGTGAGGCTCGACAACGATTCGTTGTGAGGAAAGGGGGAGGGGGGGGGGGGGAAGGGTGAAGAGGCCATCGCAGGAAAAAAAAGCGTTTTCGCAGCCGGAAATTGAACGCAGACCATTTAGATTATTAAGCGATCTTTCCAACATGTCACGCCTTTTTTTTATTTTTGCGATGTTTTGGTTTAGGTGATAAACAAATCACAATACAATAAAAGGTTAAAACAAAAGCCTAAAGGCTTTTGTGCTCATAGAAAAGTAAAGCTCATCAAACACCATCGTAGTCCAGTGACTGTCACCAGCCACTCAAGAAGCCACAAAAAGTCCGGGGGTGGCTGTGCCTTAAACATTTCTCTAAAAAAACACATCGTTCCAACAAAATACTTGTGTGCGGGACGCACGTCGACGTCCGCGGGTCTTAGGGTCACGCGGCAGCGCCACAAGCTATGGAAACCATAGAGTTCATGTAGACAAACTCTAGAGGAAACGGTCCGCCATTTTCCCATGTATTCTGGCTGCCGCAAGCGGCGGAGCATGGAGACCTTTGGAGTGCCGCACATGGTTAGCAACTAGCTTTACGTCTTATTCGTTAGATTTCACGGTCTTCCTCAGGACCAATCCACGTACTTACCGGTGGAAAGATACTCGCGTTCCTTTCGAAGCTTTCTTTTTGCATAGCGCGCAGGTGTACGGCATCGCGTCAACGCAAAACTAAACTAGATAAGCAGCTTTGGCGCTATGGTTTTGATAGGCGCGCCCCGGGAAAACGAAACCGCGAAACCACCAGATTTTCGAGATTTCGACGGAAGGTAAGTTAATGAAGGGTAATCTGAGTATGCTGCTTTTTATAAGCGTCAGAATAGCTCAGAATTTAGTTTACAACGTTAAATTATTACCGTTTATTTTGCTGAGCGTTTTCAGTCTTCGCGATTACCATTGCGACTGTCATCCTTCAGCTGGCAACTTTGGTTTCTTTCTCTCGTGTTTAAAAATAGATAAAACAGATAAAAATAAGAAATGGAATCACTTTAAAAGGGGGGGGGGGGGGGTCTGTTATACCAAAATTCATACAAATTTTTAAAAAGAAAAAAGAAGGGATGACGAAATGTTAGGCTAGGTGGCGCAAGCTGCCGCCCGTTACAAAGGGTATAGCCATTACCATTCATCCATCCATCCATCGTTTATTTCCCTTTCTTTCGCGATCTTTCACTCAGGACTCCAGATGTCAGCGCACAGGATTTGCCACTCCTCCTCGCCCACCTTTACCTCTCTGATGGAGACCGACCAGCATGACCATGTCATAGGGCTTCATGCTGTCTCCTCCATCCACAGACAAATAACGAAGGCCGTGAGGTGTTAACTGTCTTTTTTTTTTTTTTCGGGTTCTACGAAGGACGTCCCAAAGGAACTCTGCGTCCCAGCAGTTAACAATAACGTGTTCTATCGTCTGTGGCATTTTGCAAAGTAAACAGTTAACCGACCATGCAACGGGAATACCTTTTCCCTCTAAAATTTTTTGGCAGGCATGCGCAGTAAAAAAAAAGAAAGGTTTTGCGAAGGCGAGGACTATTCGCTTGACCCGCTTCATAATATCCTGGCCATTTTCCTCACTGCACAACGAGCGGTAGACCGGAGTAGGAAAAAGGGAAACAATGAGGTATTTGGTCAAACGCTTTCGTGGCGCACTGGACAAATACTCGAGCGAAAATCGCGCTGCCAAAAACCGATAAACAGACACATCTTACAAAAAAAAAAAAAAGCGCGTACCACCGAACTGGAATATATATCAGTCGAAACAATAAATTCGAGCAATGCTCTGCGTAGCCACATCTGAATGACTGAATGCAAAAAAGAGTCCTCCTTGTCCCTCAGAAAACAAAAACTTATTAACAAGTTGTCTGACAACAAAAAAGCGAGATGCGACAGACCCAGTCCGCCATCTCTGACACGCCTAAAATGATTGGATCGGCGACCTTCGCGGCTAAAAAGGCGTTACATGGCGAGGCACACGCAAAAAATTAAAAAAAAAGCCTCCCCGATTCTGTAGGTCGGAGTTTAAAGCTTGGTTAAAAGCTGGGCGGTTTCTGTCTTCCAGTGCCTCCTCGCATCAGCAAGACGTCGTCGGACGTCTCGGTCAAACGAGGCGACATCGCCAAGATCGCCTGCGAAGCCACGGGCCAGCACCCGCTGGTGGTAACGTGGGAGAAGGATAACACGCTGCTCCTGCCCTCTGTCGACAGGTAAGCTATACGTAATCTTCGATCCAAAGTCTGCGTCGCATTGGGAAGAACAACAAACAGTCACATTGACAGTTCACCTCAGCAATATCCAATGCTCAAGAAAAAAAAAAAAAAAAAAAAAACAGCCGCCGGATAGTAAAAAAAAAAGAAAAAAAAAAGCTTTTTGTGTATTAAACGCCAAAAGATTTATTAGGCATCGGATAAAATCAGCCATCTGCGTAAGCCATCTGCTGTCTCCTGCACGATAAAGTCTGTCCGCTCTAGTCACCGTCACCCTGGCAACGATCGTCTGCTGAATAGATGTACACGCGAACGCAGCATCTGAAGACAACAACAGCCGGTGCCTTTAAAGCATGCTTCTGTTAACAGGGGCTTTCAGCACACCGTTACCGTGTTCCGCGTACCGGAGCCTTTGAAACATGCTTTTAGGCGCGCGCCCTGCGGTCACGGTGTCTCCCGGGCGCGCGCTTAAAAGCATGCTTCAAAGGCTCGAGTAGTGCGGTACGCGGTAAAGGTTTGCTGAAAGTCCCTAATGTCAATACAGACACGCTATAACTTGGGGCTCCAAGCTAGGCTTCCAAACTAACCGTTCTACACGCGCTTATCTCTCGCTTTTCTTTGCACCGCTCGGAGAAATGAAATATGATCTCAGACCCCAGTTTGCAGCAAGCCTCCTCAGAACCGCCAAGGGTTCGGCAGGCGACCGCTTCGCGCTCTTAGCGTCCGGCATTGGCTAGCGTTGTCGCGTTGACTTTAGCAGACGGCACTCGGAAAATGGCGTCGGCTGTTGCTGGCTTCACACGCTGCGTTTTCGTATGCGCCTGTTCAGGAGACGCTTCGTTGCCATGGTGACGGTGACCATAGCAGATGAAATTTGTCGCTTGGCTCTTTCGTCGTGCTTTTCAATGAGCGGAGCGTGAAGCAAAGGAGTTCGAAGTAAGGACTTGACGCACATGGCCAATTTTCTCAAACGCCTAACATTTAGACGAGGCTTACACGCATTTTATCTCAATAAACTTACGTTGTTTTTATTGCAACATAGGGCAACTACCGATGTGCCAAATTTTCTGTTTGTTATCAGAAAAAATCGGAAAAAAACAATTACTTAAGGTACGCGAGGTCTACGAGATAGAGTGACACCCTCGCATCCACATAGTAAATGGCAGTCGTCAATGATGCTTGCAATAAACACCGAGCTAAGGGGAACAGTGAACAGGGACCAAATCGCAAAACACTGTGACCTCCACATTTCGTAGACGTCCCAAATCATGCATCGATACACCTGCTTTATAGCCGACTCACCTATAGGGCGTAAATCCCTATGGGTGAGTCGGTTATAATGTCGTTATCACATGACCGTCCCTGAGTCACGTGACTACGCGTATTGCGTGCACACACCCCTTAGACGTAACGCAACTAAACGATTTTATGTATAGTTATTTTTTATTTTAAATCAGATAACGCGTTTTTCGGACTTCTCGACGAATTTATTCTGTTATTCCTCATTTTAAAAATTCCCTTTTTATTTTAACAACGGAACAGTGCATGGCAATGTGTTACCACTAACTCTGTCCGTAAAATGTGGACATTTTTCAATGGTATATTTACTTTTTCCAACATTTTCTTTCAAGTGTGCGCCTGGTCAGCACATTACTCACTAATGTCGCCACCGTAAATTCCGATGTAGTTGAATTGGGTGGTGAAAAATGATGTAAAACGTTTCCACAGAACAACACCAAAAAACTAAGAGCCGGTAAAATAAAAAGGTAAGATTAGACAACTTCTAAACATTTTAACGCCTTCAAATCGTGACATAGACCCAATACATGTTTTCCGCCTACAGGGTTGCGTCAAAATGGAACATATATGGCTACCATCCAGAGAACATTTGTCAGCGACCCCATATCTACAGCTCCGAAATGCATAAAATCTATAGTATTTAAGGAGTGATCGTTCAAATTTGTTTATTTGACATTAAGGAGACACTTTGGGAAGTGAACACATTGTTTGTCAAGTCACGTTATGTCAAGTTATCCGACGTGACGGTGTAAAGTCGTGACACTTGAGTCCAATTAATGTATCTACACAAATCTTTTTTTTTTTTCTGGGGTAGGGAATACCGTCTAAAAACATTTTGTGCGTTAAAAAAAAAACGAGAGAGATATGCATTATGGCGTTTTTGCCACCGTCCAGGTACGAGACTCACGAGGAGATGACGACGACGGGCGTGACTTCTGTGCTGGTGATCCACAACAGCGTGCGGAGGGACGCTACAGCCTACGTCTGCGTGGCCAAGAACGACTACGGCCAGACCAAGCACTCCTTCCGTCTCACCGTGCTCGGTAAGCGGGGCGGTTGCCGATTGGGAGGTTCTTGTCGTTTCGTCGGAACACGTCTCAATAAAAACACCCTTTGTGGACAACTTTTCATGGCCACACGTTTCATAGACACACCATTCGTCGACACTGAAATGTTTCGTAAAACTCGTTTTGTCAACAACGAATTCTTTTGTTGTTGTTTTTTTACTAAATGGATTACATGAGATTAATTCATTTCGTTCGCTGGAAGCATACCGCAACTAAAGCGGACCTACCAAAGCGGCTCTGGCAGGGCAAAAACAAATTCGCGAGCCCTAGTGCTAAACTTTAAAACAGACCGAGCGACGAGGGGACACCCCCCGGCTTTTCTCGGGGAAATTTGAATATAATCTCGGACCCCGAGATGCCGGCGACCTTGGCGATGTGCGCGGAAAGACGCTTTCGACGAAACGCGTCGCAAGGTGTGTCGATGAAACGAAAGCGGGAACCTTTCGATGAAACGAACTGTCCATGAAACGTCCTCCCGGGCCGACGAAACGATTCATCGATAAAACGTCGTTCCACGATCTGATTGCGACCGGTTAGATACCCGTAAAGGTACGTGCCAATTTCGGCGCTCTAACTGGCGCGTTTACACAAACGTCATATCGCCTGATTTTCGGGAGAGTTTACGTGCCGATCAGAGTGCTAAAACTGTCGTGCTGACATTACGTCACACGCTTTTAATGCGAAAGCATTAACTGCCCCCATGGCGCGAAGCCGGCGTTGTCTGTACCCGTTGTCTGTAGCAGCGAAAAAGGCACCTAAATTCCCATTGGCTGAGCGAAACGACACCTGAATTCCCATTGGCCAAAAGCACAGCAACGCGGATGCTTCGTCGCGGAAGCCGGCGGCACGCTCGTCGTTTCGAATACACTTCCCGGATCGGCATGTTCACGGCGGGACACAAAATTTCGCGTAACCACAGACGCAATCCATCCACGCGTCTGCACTTAGGCACGCGTACGCTCAATTTCGCCGCATGCCTGAGCGTGCTCAATTACACTTTAGGGACACGCGTGTCCACTTGCCAGCCGACGCGCGTATTTACGCGCGCAAAATGAGCTGCAAAGCGGACTTGCGTCGTGCGTCCCAGCTCACTCGTTTCTTCCGTGAACTGCCATCCGTTATTCGTACGCATACGGCGATTCCTCGGTCTTCCGCCGGGAAGCACAGCCTCGGGCTTCATCGTGCATCATCGTGCACCCGCCCGCGTGCAAACGTTCAAACCATGTGCACGCAATGGATCGCACGTACTATAATGCACGGAGGATAACAAAGGAACAATCAGTGAAGCTTCCACAACGTCTATCAGGTCGGGGCCGCAGCTCGCCGGAGAGGACCCGACAAAATCGATATCGCGTTGGCGTCCTCCTCGCCACCGTCGCTTTTCCTTCTTTCACTTTCTCTCTCCGTCTCTTTATCGTTGGATGTTCCGACATCCGCGGTTTTCGCGATGAACGTTAGAAATAGCAGTGGTCACATTGTCACGGTATATGCTTACAAAATTACGATGTATAGAAGGTACGTGAAACGGACGACTCATTTTTCACGGACCCAAGCTAAACGCCGAACGTGGAGAAAAGCGTCTGCACGTGCTTCGCGCATGCGCTTAGAAACGTAAGTTCCTGCACATCCGCTCTGCTCATCCATAGCTCCTGTGGACAAATATGCCTGTTCACGGACACGCCAGGTGCACACGATTATACACTCGAAGAAATGCGGTGCGTCGGCTTTCCCACAAAGCCCTTGAAGAGAGAGAGAGAGAGAGTGTGTGTGTTTGTGCGTGTGTGTGTGTGTTTGTGCGTGTGTGTGTGTGTTTGTGCGTGTGTGTGTGTGTGTGAGAACATAATATTCAGCCTCGCTATTCACTGAGGCCCGTCCGTTGACTGCAGCGATTGGCTCGCTCAAGTGCATTGCGGGGAAGTAGATACACTGCATTTGTTTTTGTTGTTTTAGTGTACCGGGTGTTTCACCGAGCACACTGCATGGCCATGCTGTTCTTGCAAAACTACTAATTGCACAAAAAACAAATTCGGGCAAAACCAACAATGTTGTTGTGTAATCAAGCGAGTAGCTGCAGACACAATTGGAAGAGCCGCGGCCGGTCACGTGTTCATTTTGCCGCTAAAACACTGAATTTCGGTATAGGTCAAGTGACATCGAACCATGTGACGTCATTTTCCCCGCTAAATTTAGAGGGGAAACTGAATTGGTGTTCAGGTCACGTGACGTCAATTTTCTCGCTAACTCTAGCGGGGAAACTGAATTTGTGTATAGGTCAAATGACATCAAGTCCTGTGACGTGATTTTCCCCGCTAAATTTAGCGAGAAATATAAACGGCCAGAAGCATAGTACCTCAAAGTGACCCGAAGATCCAAGATGTTTTTAATTTGTTTTGCATAATTACTTTCTAATTCCAATTAGAAACTTGCTGGGCACTGTCGAAAAGTGCTCAATAAGTAAAGTTTAGGGGGACTGCAGGTTGCAGCTAGTGGGGAGCGTGGAGGTGCGTAAAAGATAGTGTGAGCCGCTGGCGCGAGGCTGCCGGAGTAAAAATGCGAATAAGGCGAAATATATGCGGGGCCACGTCGATGTACTTGGCGTCTTTTTCGGCCCCACACAAACTGACTGATTGACTGTTTTCCGATTCTGCTTAGCAAGTTTATGATTGAAACTTTACGTTTAATTTTTGATAATAATAAAAAGTTAGTTACGCAAAACTTATAAAAACAAACTTCGCTTTTTGTCTGCACCGTGCACTTTATTAAATATGCCAACCGACAGCGACTAATAAGGTACCGATCTTAGACATAACACAACACCGAGGCTGCAGGTAAGCAAAAGACAACAAACACACAAATGCATTTAACACGGCTTAAAATTTATTTCACTTGTAAAGTGAAATAACACTCCCTCTTCATTTTTTTTTTTTTTTTTGGTCCGTGTGAATTTAGATTAGGTTTAAGGAGGGTGGGTTTCTTATCATTTATGTTTAAGAGTGAGTGTCTCGCTGTAGTCGTGCTGGCGTGGAAAGAGCTAGGGTGACTGCTTTCCTTCTTTTGTGATACCCGGTCTCTTCGCAGTGAGATACATTTTCAGCCGTGTTAGAGACTTTTCGTGTGTGTTGTTTGCTGTATTTTGCTTACTTGCACTCTCGGGTTGCGCAATACCTAATCTTCACCAGCTCCTTTGCGCCCCGACTTTCTGCTCTCCCCAGTCTTATTCCGTGCGATGCGTAGTTTCTTTAGGCGAACGTTTTGGTCCATGCGCGGTGGAAGCCTTTCGATAGGTCCGTCTCCTTTGCAGAGCCCCCAGAGAGCCCCGGCGACGTCACGGTGACGGAGAGGAGGAGCCGCTACGTGTCCGTCAAGTGGTCTCCGCCCAAGAAGCCCGTCTCCAGATACGTGTTCCGCTACTGGAGGAAGTCCTGTGAGCACTTGCACGACTTCCCCTCCGCGCACTGCCATTACACGCTCGGAAATCTGGAACGTCTGCTTTCCCCCCCAAAGCACTTGAGACAGCTTATCGCTGCGACAAATGAAGACGCTGATATTATGTTTAGACCTTAAGAAACTCTCTGCGCTCAGGTGACATTTTACCATGCTCACAATCACAACATTTTTTTTTTTTTTATATATAAACATAACTTTAGTTTTGTCGATCGCCGACCTCCTGCCCCATGGATGGACGGATGGATACGGCTGAACTCTTTTAATTGGACGGCAGCTTGTGCCACCTAGCCAACGCTTCTATATCCAACGATTAATTAATCTCGGATTAAAATTGATTTAACGGAGAAGGGCCAAGAATCTCGTATCGCCGCTAAACACGAGCGTTCAATCTACCATTCTCCACAACCGAATGTTGCAATACGCCTTGCAAGTGGGCTCATTTTCGTCTTCTGCGCATGAGAAAGGAGGTAGCGGTGACGTCAGAACGCCGAGCCGTGATTGGCTGATCGCGACCCCCCTATCTGAGCGTCGTCTGCTCCTTTGCAACGTCGTCTGCTCGCAACGTCGTCTGCGTCTGTCTTACCTTTCCTGCGACTTTCGGAAGTGCAGGTCTTTACGAGCGAGCTCGACTTCGCCTTTCAGAGAGGGCATACGAATGAACTCGAGCGGTACGCTGTTTTTGTCTAACAACTAGCAGACGCGCATCAAGGAGAGAAGTCAAAGGACTCACTGGCGAGGTGTCCCGAGGCGCCGAGGTTTGTTTGCTAAGAAGTTCCCTCCCAAATACTTTTTCCCTCCTTTCGTGTGCGGCAATACTCCTCACTCTTTAACGGCGTCGGCGGTTTGGCGCAGTTAACGTCGTCTGCTTTACGTCTGCTAGTCAAAGCGATGGCTGCTTTACCTTTCCTGCGTCTGTCGGAGATTCACCGCTTTTTCACCGGCGAGAGTCACCGCTGCCTCGGAAAACAAGGAGACGACAAGAGGAAGAGATTGAAGGGTTCACAAGGGTCGCGCGGGCATATTCCATTCAGCACGCCAGCCGGTCGTGGGCAGACGGTCTTGGCCAAGGACCGTCGGAGCACCGCTTTGCCTGCTAGGCCTATCAGCCGAGCTCGCTTACTCGTGGTCGGTGGAATCGTGGTCGTTGGAGCATTTCCCGGGTGTTTGTGGATCCATCGTTCTTGTTCGTTGTGGTTTATTTCAAGTACTTTTTACTTTTTTTCTTGCTGCTTGTAGTCGGGACGTTGTGAGAAGAGCACGTACAAAAATAAACGTCCGTTGGTCGTCGCGACCAAGTAACTGAGCGACGCTGTCGGCCATGCTGAGTTGATCGTCGTAGGATTCCGTCGTAACCTGAGCAAAACTTACGATAATTTCGTTTCGTGAATACGAATTTGTTCTCACGTTTTGTCTTACGCACTCTTTCGGCGTAACATGGTTTTGTGAATCTGGCCTCTGCAATTCTGAAAGTTACAGGAAAGGTAAAACAGACGCAGACGACATTGCGACGCTCAGATAGGGGGGTCGCGATCAGCCAATCAGGGCTCGGCGTTCTGACGTCACCGCTACCCCCTGCGCAAGAAGCAGACGAACTTGCCCTCCGCATTGGGAAGTTTCGGCGTTACGTTACTTTACGTGACTTTGGGTACGTTTCACTAAATTTCGCGGTGTATTTTCCCGCTACATTTAGCGGGAAAGGTGAAGCGACAAAAGCCGTTTGACCAAAGGCAAGAGAGAACACGGGCGAATTGATCCATAACTGTGCACCGATTACAGAACGCCAGTCGGTTCATCCGCAGTCGTATAACTCGTGGCTTACGCTCTTGTTGCGCAGCGCGGGGCAGCGTACTCCAGGAGCAAGAGGTGGACGGCATGAGGACGTCGCTGATGGTGACCAACCTTCATCCGGGCACCGAGTACCTGGCCCTGGCCCTGGCCGAGAACTCTGTGGGCTTTGGGGACCCCTCGGACACGGTTGTCTTCCAGACAGCTGCCGAAGGTGCGCCCTTTTTCCCTTCCGTTCTCTCTCTCTCTCTCTCTCTCTCTCTCTCTCTCTCTCTCCCCCCCCCCATTTATTTCTCTTTCTCTCTTTCTCCTTTTTTTTAGCCTTATTTTGAAGCATTGATGTTGCTCCCGCAATAGCTTACGTACTCCGTGAATTAAAACGGGACTTCGAGTTTCCTTCCAAGGAATCTTCGAACCAAACCTTGGACAGGAGGATGGTTTACCAAAATTGGGGGATTAAGAATATAATTGCTTTATAATGCGGTGATATTTTAATCCAGTAATGTACAGCACAAAAGACCCGTTTTCAAAGGGGCAGAAAAGATCTGTACTCCTGAAAATCGGAAAAGTAACGGTCACTTTTTCAAGTAACGGCCAATTACATTTCTCCTCAAGTAATCAAGTAAACTAACTGAATACTTTTTAAGCGAGAGTAATTGTAATTGATTACTTTTTTTTTTCGAGTAATGTGTACAAGACTGTCCAGTAGGCAGTTTGCATTGAAAACGCAGTCTGCGCATGTGAACATTTGCATGTTATTCCGCTTGCTCATAATTTCTGCCGAGGTCGCCTTTTCAAATCATTTGCGCCCCGTCATCTCCGCAGCCAAGTAGATTGGGGCATTTTTAGAGCGTGTGCAGCCAAGCGCCATAAGTTAAGGCGCATGACTTATGGCCCCTAACCTAACTACGCCACCTCTGAGACTGCCATTATTCATTCAGCGGGCCCAAATTTATTCTTATAGCTTGGTGTCTGCTTCTTTTATAAAAGGTCGTTAATGATTATCGCGACTTTATACGAATTGTGTCTGGAAGAGTTTAATGGACCAAGGTGTACCGATACCTTGGCGAGTCGGTTATTTATATACCCACGGGGAAATAAGCCTGGCTGCCCGAATATCGAAACTGCCACATTAAACTGGCACCTCGGCTGTCGTTAACGTCCGAATTTCGGCAGTCTGACCCACGTCGCTCGAGTGAACCACGGAAGAACCTGCGTCGGATCATCTGAACCAACACGCGTGTCTGGGATGTACCAGTGCATTACGCTCCTCGTATGTGTTCTACACCCGTGCTCAAGAGGGCCAGTGAAACTTTGAGTACTCCTTATTACAGTGTGCGTGCACCCGTGCACCCATTAAAGATCGCGCGCCGAGCCAAGCATCGGATGTGTATCGAGTCATCGCTCCTTCTGTACGTGTGCGTGCGTGTGTGTAGTGACGTGCGTGCGTTCCAGGTCCGCAGACGCGGTCAAGCGTCGGGAATGAGCCTTATTAGAAGCGAACCTCGTCGGAATGGACCCCGATCGGGAGTGTGCAGTGTGCACTTCGTCAAGAGTGTGCGTCACTCGTCGAAAGTGCACTTCCCCTGGAGTGTATACATCGCCGAAAGTGAACTTCGTCAAGACTTCTTCGCGGAAAGTGCACTTCGTCAACAAAGTCTCGTCCAGGTGTGCTTCGTTGGAAACGCTTCGTCACAGCCGCGTCCCTTGTTTCGATGGTGTGCGTGTGTGTGTGTTAGTAGCTTAGAAAGCGGCTTGTTCCTCTAGACGGTGGCGCTTGAAACGGTTCGTTGTGCTTGTTTGTCTGGTGCTCCAATTAGCCATTCAGGTGCTCGAAGTGTGCGCTACTCGCCTCTGCCATCTAGCCATTTCGACCAATCGGACGTCAGAATCATGCCACGTGGCGACGCTCTTCAATTTGTGTTGGTGTCTGTGTGGGTGGTGTCAACAGTACAGTCAACCAAGTGTTCACAATCGCCGTGCTCTTAGTGTGTGTTTGCTGCTTGTGGGGAGTTTTCTAGCGACTTTAGAAAAGATGAATCCCAGAGTTGGCGCAGGAGTCTACGAGCCGTTGACCAAAACAAAGCCCATAAAGGCACCTAATGGTAATACAATGGGGTTATGTGGCATCTTACACGCACAGAGCGACCATTGGAGGTGCCAGAACTTCTTAAAAATAATAAATCTACAGTGTTCCCAAAACATTCCTTGAACCTTGACACTGACCTCGCTAAGGAAACGTATAAACGTTGTAAGAGTGTTTGCACAATTTCTTCTTTTTGTTCTTTGTGAACAGAACCCAGCGGTCCTCCTATGAACGTCCAGTGTGAAGCTCTGGACACGAGGAACATCAAGGTCTCCTGGGAGGTAGGTTCTACCACGAGTTCTATAAGTAATCCCCAAAGTGCCTACTGTCAACCTGGGTAGTACGGAGGCTGCCATCGTATTTCAATTTGCCGACGAGAAGGCGAGCATTGAAGACGAAATATCATAATCACAAAAAGGAGGAGGTCAGACGATAGGTGTGAGAAACCTGAGGACATGAAAACTTACGCACAAAATCAGGGGATCAGGGGCATTAACGGAATAGGAAATTCAGGACAAAATCTAGGGTGCGATGGGGAGGAAACTAAATAGGGAGTTTTAGTACATCATTCCAAACACTCCGATAACGAAACCCGGTACTCCTCTGGCGCCTTTGAACATGCATGGTGTCTTTATCGGGTACCGTTATCGGTGTTATTGGAACGATGTACTAAAACCCCCTAATGCTTCTAGGCTGACGGCGCAAGCCGCCGTCCAGAAACGCGTAGCCTGCTACGTGTCCCCTAAATGTATGACTGTTGATGTTCATGCCTTCGATGTTGAAAACTGAGACTCCCCCCCCCCCCCCACTTATTGTAACGACCTTTGGGCGCTGTAGGTAATAGATAAATACAGAGTTTCGATATTCCCGTCTTTCCGTCCATCCAGCCACCAACGTCCAGTGCACACAGTGCACGTGCAATGTGCGAATTTCGCGTGCGCAAGAACCCGCCCTCAGCACATTTCCACGTTCCACCCACCATGATGGCGCACCGCCTTGAAGTGACGTCGGTCGCGTGCAATGTCACTTGGGCAGAAAATGTGACTCGTTGGGGTGTAGACCCACGCCCGGCGCCCGATATTTCGCGACCCCAGTAGACTAAGATGGCAGCGCGCAGAAGGCGCTCCTCTGGAATGGGAACGGTCCATAGCCCGTTGTCCTGTCGCCCTTAGCCCCCTCCGGCGGACCAGCTGAACGGCGAGCTAAAGGGCTACTACATCGGGCACAAGATGGAGGGCACCCCGTTCGTGCACGAAACCGTGAACCGGGACACCGAGCAGCGCACCTTCCGGGGCCTCCAGGCGGCCTCCGTGTACCGCTTCATGCTCAAGGCCTTCAACGAGGTCGGCTCCGGCCCGCCCTCCGAGGAGGTGTCCTGCGCCACGCTCAACGGAGGTACTGTACTCATTTACCCTCAAGGTACAAGGTACATTACAGAGGGGAGTGAACACACAAAAAAGGATGGCAATTAGACCGACTAAGGGAGCTGTAAATATAAGAGTTTATTTGAAAAAAAAAAACAGCGTTACCAATTCAAGTGGGAAGGTGGCTCCAGTCATGTGATCGATGTTCGAGGTACAAATGAGATGTCGATCGTGCGAGTGCTAACGCTTGGTATGCCACCTTATAAATGTGATCGAGACGGTGCATGTTGTGCCCGCCAGGCGGTTTAGATCTCTGCTATCCTTCTAAAGACAGGGGGCTGCAAAAGGTATATTCGCGACTCCAGCAAAACGGACGGCACCTGGTGGGAGAACACTGAACTGGCCGGGACAGGTCCTTTGGCAATATCTCCTCGTCTCTTGTGGCTTGCGTGATTGCATGTTGTCGGCGGTGGGTGCGACGGCCACCGAAGTAAAGTGAGTGAAGTTGTGTTGGCTGTGCCCATAGAAACGAAAACAGCAGCGACGGGGCCGCATGGACACTCGTGACCCATAATGGTGAAACGAATTAAGCGCGCCATGCATCGGTTTCGGTGTTTTGTAAAACAGTTGCCTGGTGACTCTGTCTTTACTGCAGCATGTTGGCAGTTCTGAACGCGATCTACGCAACCGCAGGAACCAGGCATTGTGAATTTCTCAACATTTATGAGCGCGGTCGAAGAACAGTGAGTCCCTCCGTCGCATCACCCAAGAAGGCAAAGTTTCTGGAAGCCCGTTTACGACAATACGCCGCCACAGGTACTGCACGTAGCGGATAAAAATCGGGTGCAAACCATTTTAAAGCCAGCTTGCCGGCTGAAACCCGAGGGTTGCGCTTTGAGCTGGCACATGACACGACACGACCTGTTTTCGAACGCCATATCTGTCGATATTGGCGAGGCGACCCCTATGGGTCGCTGGAGTCGCGAATAGACATTGGGCATGGCCAGGAACTCTTTTGTCAACAGATTCTTTTGTTTTTTTCGGTTTATGTTCTCTGCTGTCAGAAAATTTGTTGCAAGCTTTTTTTTTCTTTTTTTTTTTTGAGTTGCGAATCGGCGCATCACAAACCGCACCGACCCGTCTCGGAAAACCTCGTCGACGGTCCGGCGGTGACGTCATTCTCAAACATAATTTTTACCGAGCTTCATGTCTAGGCCACCGGGAGCCGCATGAAGTTTCGACATAACCGAGCTGAAACGTGAAACTCTGAAACTAAGTCTGAAAGTGTTTTGCTGGAGTCGACATACTTCTTTTACGGACAAAACTCGCTTTGGTCGATATACTGGGAATCCCAAAACAAGAATCAATATCAGTAAACTATTAAAGATCCGACAAATCGACCCAGTTTCGACACTGGGAACCAGACGTTATAGGTATTCCTTGGGCCATCAACTATCCCCCAGGTGTGCCCCATTGTCGGTTACTTGAGACGAAACGTCGGCTTCCCGTGCCTCCGTTGAAGCGCTACACAAATAGTCAATGTCGACTTTTCGTTCACAAACGGTCTACTTTAACGAGTCTTAATAACAGTTTTGTTCGCGGATGTTTGCCCTCCCGCGCAGATCCGCCCTCGGTGCCCAACCTGAGGGTGACAGGTATCACGTCATCCTCGGTGAGCCTACACTGGAACAGTCCGTCCTCGGCAGCGTCGCCAGTTATACGTGAGTCTGCTTTATCTATCGCTAGTATACTAGGGTATTGATATATCTATAGCTATGACAATACGTGAATAAACTCTATTCCAATTCGATTCGATTCCTGCGTTTCTTAAACTCTCAGTGACTATACTAGTAGAAATATTTCTTTCTAGTTGAGTTTATTGGCGGGTTATACAGGGTGTTTTTTTTTTTTAACTGCACCAAATTTTTAAATAAAGGGGGTAAAAGTTTTATGAATGCGGTTTTCACTGCGTGTTTATATGACTTGGCGGACATTATGGGAATATAACCATCACTATTATCAAACTAATTAACCAAAATCCGTTAATTAACTTTTTTAATTATTGTAATTAGGATATATGTTTATATTACAAACTTTGAGGCAGTCATATGCCAAGACTGTTTCATTTTGTAGAATTCGCGTAATGTGCCTGTGTTCCAAGGTATCTGCCCCCGAATTTTTTACTTAATCCAACTTTTTATCCACTCAATTCGGCAAACCCACGAAAGTGGCCACTATAGCCGAACTTTGCTACATTAGCCGGATAAAAGTGCAAAATTCGTGGACGAATATCGCGGTACACAAGCTGGTTACGCGAATTCTACAAAATGGAAGTCTTGGCATATGACTGCCTCAAAGTTCGTAATATAAACATATATCCTAATTACAGTAATTAAAAAGTTAATTAACGGATTTTAGATGGTTATATTCCCATCTAATGTCCGCCGAGCCATATAAACACGCAGTGAAAACCGCATTCATAAAACTTTTCCCCCCTTTATTTAAAAGTTTGGTGCAGTTAATAAAAAACACCCTGTATATGTATGAGAATGTATATATCACCACCGACCTATTTAATGGCGCCTGCTCCCATTAGGGCGCAAACAAACTACTTGTTGCCCGCCAAAATAAACAGAATGATTGTCTCGCGGCAACACGATCCAATCTTGCGCAGTACTGAATATATGTGCAATCCAACCACTCTCAGTGGTGAAAAAAAAAAGTCAAATGTTTGATCTGTTTGCACGCAGTGTTTTGCTTTCTGTCGCTGCAGCTGCACGAGGCTCGAAGAAATGCCAGGTGCCGCCAGCACTCTTAATTCGCTGTTACGCCTATCACCAAATGTCAGTTTCCATGGGAGTCAAGTCAACAGGAGTACAGTGGTCAGAAAGAAAAAAAAAAGTGTTATAATAGCAAGTAGTAGTACTTTGAGAATAAATTGCGAGAATATCAACATAGCGAAACTAAGATATTCAGGGTTCTTCTACGGCCTACATCAGGATTCACCAAGTTGAAATGCAAACAGACGCAGTTATATAATATCTACTGCTGCAGACGGTTAAAAACTGGCACCAGAAAAAAAAAAAAAAAGAAACTATCCAGACGATGTTTGCCGAGAACTATTCACAGACGACACAGTATAGTATACGATGACAAAGACCCGTGATTTCCCTTCGGGAGCAACCATGAGCAGCATGAGCTATTGGAGTCGCGCAGGACTGTAACGCTTAGAGTGACCACCTTCCTCCTAGCGGAATGCGGGACACGCGGGGGGGAGGGGCACGAACCGAGGCTCTGTTAACACATTTAATATCCTGTTCTGTTTATGCACCTGCAAATTGTATTGCAGCAATTAGGCTAAAATAATTTTCACTCCCAGTGATATATTTTTTATGCCAAATATGTTATTGAATGTGTCGAAGTGGAAAGGATAAAAAATCAACTGCAGCAGAACTCGATTCATCAAATGAAATTAAGAAACAATAAATATGTTTCGGGTTATCGCTTCCTGTCAACGCTTACTTTTATCAACACGGTCCTACACAAATTTTTAATATTATGTTCTTTTTCGACCGTTGTGAGTTGAAGGTTTTTGCCTTGTGTGGCTGTCTGCACCAAAAACAAATATATCCACAACAACCCTTTCGCATTGACACAGCGATTTGAAAATAATTACAATATTTTATATTTAAACTTTTGGGGAGCAAGTTTTCTTATAATATTTTGCCACCAAGGGGGGAGGCACAACGGATCACGCGCGTCGGTTCTCCTGCAAGAACGACAGTCGCTTCCCATAGTTCTTGGATAGCAAATGCCATACTGTTGCGATTTACACGATTACCAGCGACCTCCGCGCTTGCCCATGCCTCGTTGTTCGGCAGCACCGTATGGGTTGCAGAGTGAATTTTACGACAGTATGAAATGCGGGACATCTTGAAGATTCGGGAATCTCTTGCGGGACGCGGGACACAAGCCCTCAATGCGGGACAGTCCCGCGAGTCGCGGGACGGGTGGTCACCTATAGTAACGTTACCAGCGAAATATCGGTTCTCGACACATACAACGAGAAAACGACGCTGTGCCTGTGTGTCTCGTCTGCCCCGTACACAGAGTACGAGATCCAGTACGGCACAGACGACGGCGACAAGCGACAGCTGCACATCCCGGCCACCAAGGAGGCCGTGACGCTGACCGAGCTCCGCAGCGGCACCCGGTACAACTTCCGGATGGCCGCCTTCAACCTGTACGGCAGGGGAGACTTCTCGCACGACATGCCCGCCGTCACCCACCTCTCGGGTAAGGCTACCAGAGTGCCTCCACGTGCTCCAGTGCTGGGAAGTACTTTAGGTACATTATACTTTAAAGCACTACCTGAAGGAGGTTTAGAACTTGTACTTCACTTGAAGTACATTCTCTGAGTATGTACTCGTACTTTAATTAAAGTATTTTTGCTGGTACTTTCCGAGGTAAGTACAGCTCCCGGCTTCGAAATACATTTCCCATATTTGGTCTTGTTAAATTTGTGTCACAAACCGATGCCTTGTCAACTATGAAGCCACTTGACTTTATCCAATATTCGCCACCATTTTCGAAAATAACCGATTCACCCCCGACTACCCCTTTGGCAATGCATACCAGTCAAAGAAAAAAGAACACTGTATAAGGGAATTGAAAAGGGCATCATAAAAGATTGTGCACAAAATTACATGTACTTTACTTTGAAAGTAGGTTGTATTTATAGTACTTTACTTCAAGTACATTGCACCCGGTGAACTTACTACTTTACTTGAAGTACATAACCTAATTTGCTTGAGTAGTTTGCTTCAAGTACTTTTTAGATGTACTTTACCCAACGCTGACGTGCCCCAACCTAAACTCAATGTTTCAAGAACAGGCTCGCTTGACCGCAGGAGTTAGCACTATGCATATACCTTTCTTTTTTCTTCTTCTTTTTAAGGGGAGAGCCTTTGCGCATACGCAATCCGGCTCAAACCATGTAGTTTTTAGCATTTAATGGCGGACACCTGCTGCGCAGAGTGGTTGCTCACGTGCATGCGCGCGCTGCCGCGCGGCAAGAAATTGGCGCGGGTGGGGATGCTGAACGAAAGCCTGGAGACGTTTGCAGACGATCGATGCGTTCGAGGAGTGTGTCAAGATGTCTGATTCGCAGCTAGGGCCACTACCTTGACCTCAGAGACATTGTTGATGAGCATGGTGGTTGCGTGCGTCTCTTAGAATCCCGAAAAGTCAGGGACCACCAGTTGAAATGGTTCGATTGAGATTCGACCTCTCTAAAGGCATCAAGCACATTCGACACCGGGAACAGCTTAAATTAAATTTATACTTTGAGGCGATACGTACGTCACAGTTCCATGAGGGTAAACCGCAAAAATGCCCTTATCACGAAATAGCTTTCTCCACCGCCTTGCCCCGATACTACCGGCAGCTACCAACAAAACGAAGAGACGTCGGGAAAGGGTGGAAATGAACGGACCGAATACGGCCGCTCCCATTCCTTGAGAATAATCTTGTGTATGTTGTGTTTCAGACGGCGGTTCCTTTCCGTCTCTCGTTGACGAAGAGATGCCCTTCTACTACCGAACCTACTTCGTCGTGCCCGTTGTGGCGTCCTTCACCGTCATCATCACGGCCATTGTCATCGCCTGGGCGTGCCTGAAGAGGGCAACCATCATGCAGAGTGAGTCCTACCGCCAGATCTGACATCGCCAAGAGAAACGCCGTTTAAACACCCAAGTCAAACAATCAAGTTCGAGCGTAACAACCTACCTTCTGCTTATCCCAAAGGGACCTCCTGGAAACAACCTACCTTCTGCTTATCCCAAAGGGACCTCCTGGAAGCCTCAAACAGCCCGTTTTAGCGAAAAGCACACTTATTGAAGTTTTAAGCTTTGTCTTAGAGGCTGAGCCGCCTTACTGGCAACGCTGAAAGCGTGACGTCAGATGGTGTAATATAAGGCAATGGGGGGGAATTACAACTTCAGTGACGTGACTGGCTCCAGTAACTTTGGAGCACCTTTTAAAGCAGCCAGAAGTTCATTTTGAAGCAGCGAAAATAACCTTCGGAGCAGAATTGTTAATTTTGTTCGCGTTTCATCTACTGTGAATAACATGTTTAACAAAAAAAAAAAAAAAGAAAGGTCAGCTTTTGGTCAATCAAATCAAAATGCCGTGCTTCCTTTTCTGTCACACTGCTATGTATAGTACTCATTGATTCCTTGCAATTTAATGTACCCAAACAGTGAACTAGCGGTTCATACTTGCATGAAAGCAAACGACACCGAAATCAAATTTTCTTACAATATGTATGTGTTTGTCCACTATACTCCGTTTCAGCTTCGGTCCGAGCGCGGCCGATGTTATGAGCCGAAGGGTCAATCAAAGAGCGCAAAAAGCGCAGCGTCATGGCGTGCTCTCTGCGCTTGATAGGACTAGCCGGCGGAGGAGCACGCAGAGAGAGACGGCGAATACCGGCTGGTCCTGTCAACTGCAGAGAGCGCGCCATGACGTTGTGCTTTTTGCGCTGTTTGATTGGCCCTTCGGCGCATAACATCGGCCGCGCTCGGACCGAAGCTGAAACGAAGTATAGCAGCAGCTGCATCTTTTTTTCTTCTTCTTTTTTTTTATTAATTCGTAAAGGTGCAATACTAATGCGACTTTTATTTCGCATCAAACGAAGCTTTCATCATTATAACACACTGACGACCTTTTGAACGGACGGCTTTATGACTATGCAAAATCTGTATATAGCAATAAACGTGTTTATTTAAACAAAATCTATACTTCGTCTCATCCTACGATGGACTAAAGGCCAAAACCACGGGCCGCCAGATCCAATCACGTTCTACGCTAAACTATGACACGCTTAGCATTGATTAGGTTTGGACGAATAATGCTCTGAAACCAAAAGCGCTGAGTCATTTTTATAGCTTCGACACTGCAAAGAGCCAGCAAGTCGTGGCTTTCTTTGCAATGTAAAATTGGTGAGTCACTCATTGCTCGATCCGAACCACTGTCCGCCCATTACCATCAGTGATCCGAGACGCGAGCACCGATACGTGCATCGAAGCGAAATACTACGCAACGTCTAAGTGGCTCGTGATTGGATCTAACGGTTCGTAGCTTCTGTGTTTAGTCCATCGTAGGGTGAGACGAAGTATAGTGGATTCCGTATAGTCTATAGACCTCTTTCGAAATTCATGTGGCGATTATTAGAAGGTCAAAACCACTGCACAATGGCGGAACAACTGACGTCGTGAAACGTGCAAGTCATTCCATATGATAGCGAACGTCGGAGCGCGGCCAACGCTAATATCCGACCACCGAATCAAACGACGTCAAAAGTGCAACGTCACTGCTCTCATCACCTTGCTCTGTGGGTTTCTTTTTTCTGCTCCAGTCAAACGCATAAAGTGTGCCGTGACGTTGCGGTTTTAGTCCGCCATTCTGCAGGAATTTCACAGCTGCCAAAAGAGGGCAGTATTTCGAAAGGGGTCTATTGGCAAGCTTCCATTCGTCCGTATTCAATGGTAGCTGGCTGTAATTTAAGCTACTTATCGATTGACTGTGACCTCAAAGAGTCGCAAGTCCTAGAGAGAGGTAAAAAGAAAACGAGGGATTTCACATCAAGCGTAAACCTAAAATGATACGTCTTTATAGCTGCTCGGATACATGTCAACCGTTTCGGATACTCAAATAGTTTGTCTTCAATCTCAAACCTGAAGGAACAATCACCGACCCGACCAATGACGTCCGCAGCTATTGAGGACATTGCAGTCGTGCGTAATAACCGTGGTTTTCTTTTGACAACTCCGCTGCGCTATTGCATCGTCACATCAACATCCGCCACGTTCCGGATTTTTAATTGTTTTTGAATACCACACTCGGAAAGGTGCTTCCTCCTCGAACGCCTCTGCGTTGCAGCGAAGCACAGCACGCAGAATCTCAATCCGCGTTCTAACGCGTTCGACCAGTGCAGCGGAGACAAAGGTAGATAGCTTTTAGGTCTACCCACTTATCATTCCAACCGGAGCTGGGCGTTCTGACGTCCTTAGCACTCTCGTCTCCACCTCTCCCTCCGTTTATAGGGGCATTAGAGCTACACATGTTAGAGAACTTCCGACAACCGTCGTGTTTGATACGAAGGTCGAATCGAACAGTGCCTCCTACTCCGAACCGATATTACAAATCGTCCAAAATGGGCACCACCTAGCTGTAACGATCCGGAAATGTGCGGAGACCCAAATTACTAAAACGGCAGTCGAGAAGCGAACTTGGCGTTTTGGCGCAGCGTTGGCGCAAATTCGTCACATTTGGGTGAATTGTTGCGGCATGTAGCGGGGTGATCCCGTTGGCGCAGTTTGGCGCAACTGGCGCGGCAATCACATCACTGCGACCTCTTCCCGACGGGTCACAAGACGTGTTTGATGGTGTGAAATGAATGCTAGTGAAGTCCACGTCACCAAAACTCGCAAGTTATAGAACGTGTGACGTACCCTTACTGGAAAGCGGGAGAAAATTTTAATGTTGCCTTTGGCATAACCTTCGTGTGTTGTTTTCTCAATAGCTACGTTTAATTTAACGATGATAGCATGCCAGGAAGAGTAAAGCGTGGGTGTTCCAAAAATGCGTTTCATTTGGGATACTTTTAAAGGGAATACTAAGCCGAAATTTGGATTTCGCAAGATAAGGCCGCAGAAGCGTTGAACGGGACGCTACGAACTCCAACCCATTACTCATACATCGACAACTCAAACGGTGGCAATTCTTTTGGAAAAGAAGGGCGCAATCAAGCGAGGGCTATGACGTCACGATCCTCCTGGAACAGTTGAGGATGAGGGGAAGCGGCCTCTCTTCTCTCCTCCTCGCTTCGGTTCACCAGCTCGACGGGACGAAACGGGGAGGAGAGGGAATGAGAATCGTGGCGTAACTTGTCTCGTCGGCCGTGTTCAATCGCGCACTTCTTTTCCAAAAATACGGCGATCTGTTAGAGATATCGCTGTAGAAGTGGTGTTTTTGGATTTTGCAGCGTCCCGCCTATCAGTCCAGCCTTGTTTTGTGAGTTCGAAATTTTCGCTCAGCATCCCTTTAAGGTATTGAGTTGTCGCTAGACGAGTTCGAATGTCACGAGTGCATCGTGCAGTGAAAACCATGATCCCAACGACCGCTTCTGTACCCTCCGTCCACCCGACAGGCACCCCCCTAGTCAGCCAGTACGCCAGGACGTCCTACGTTCCGACGATGGACCCACGGCACAGCCAGACCATGGAAGAGGCGTACGACATTCCCTGGAACAGCCCCGCCACTAGAAACTCCATGGTACGGTAGGGTATTCCGTTTTCGGCTCCCTCCCCCACCACCTTCTCCTCGGGCTGTCTCTCGCTGCTTCATCTGCCGCTGCATTCTTCACCAAGCATGGGCATGAGGCTCTTCTTCGCCGTGAGACGCCTGCTGCACCCAGGGCCCACAGCGAGTCTTGCTTTTAACCTGTCTCTAGATCCACTTCTATAGATGCACCGTTGTGCACTATCGCACACTGTAGGCCACTAACCCCGCTGAAGTCAATGGCAATCTAAGAAACGTAGCGCATTATATATTTGCCCTTTCTGCTTCGTGATTCGCTCTTTGGCGTTCTGATCGGCTAGTGCCTCGATCTGATTGGCTGAGAAGCGATGTAAGGCGATTACGTTTCTTACGTGAGGTGGCGCTGACTGCGAACACCTACGCACGTGCAAATGCTTCAATGTTCGGTAAATCGGGTTGATCACGTATGCATTCCCCGCAGGTACTGTGGTCTGATGCAATTGTGTATAAGCATATCTATATTAGTTTGAATCGACACCGAAGTTTTCTTCTCCTTTTCACTCTTTCTCTCGAGACAGCCTAATTAATCTGAGAGCATAACTCGCGAGGATACGTTCCGACTGGGAAAGAGCACGATGTCGTCATTTTGATCTCACAACGGAGTGGTTAAGTTATTTGCACAAAGTAAGGCTGGTTCGCACATTTGCGTTTGCTTACGACCGATATGCTTAGAACCTCTTGTGACCTCTGATGACGACAAGAGAACACCGGAGAGCCTGTATTACAGAGAGCGTCCAACTTTTCGGTCGGGGTCGTGTGGTTTATGGGTTCGCGTTTGCAACACGACCTGCGAGGAGATGACGAACGCGTTGGTCGTCTGAGAGCGTCTCTGCCTTTCCGCCTGCATTTCCTCCTCGCCACGCGAAAACGCAGCGCATGCGCACTTGAGACCCAATTTCCGCAAGAGGCGTCCGCCACTAAACTGCAAACTCCCCCCCCCCCCCCCCCATGGTTTGAGATTAACATCTCTCTACAATCTAGGCTCGAAGAAGGGCGTCCGCCCGAAACGTCGTGTATACCTCCTTGTCCGCGTATTTTTCGAGAAGCACAACCTTATTACTTGCGACTACGTCTCTAGAGAATACTCTGGCATGCTGGCGCCATCTATAAGATGGATCTGGAAATGTATTTCACTAGAGCAAAGGTTTCGCAGTAGTATTCGCGAGATCGAATGTACGCACTATCTATGAGAAACAATCGTTTATAAGGTTGCCAACAGTTTTTAGAGCAAATACGAAATATACGGCAATCGCGATTTTTCCACGGTTTCTCTCCATAGATGGCGCCAGAGTGTTCTCTCGTGGTAAGAAATCACAGGAGGTTGTAACGCAGTCGGTCGTAAGCAGTCGCAAGTGCGCTAAGCGGCGCCTTTACTCGAGAAAACAAATATGCTTTGGGGAACCTGCTCTCGTACAGGCGGTCCTCGAAGAAAGATGAAATGCGGTGTCGGTGTTCCCGTAGCTTTGTCTTCCTGTAACCTGCACCTCATCTGCTTTTCTTCTCTGCCTACTTTCAGGACACTTGCACGCCTCGGCCGTCATTCTCCGCCATTGAACCCATTCATCAGTCTTCGTGAAACATACACCGATGATTTGTAGCTTCTTGTTTCATATTTTCCCACGCAGCATCAGTTCTTAATCTCTTACTCATCCTGCATCAGCTCATTCTCATCTGCTGCGCATGATTTGCTACGTGCAGTCGTAGTTCCCTTTCCTATTATTCAAACTAGACGATTCTAGTCTTAAAACAAAACATTATGAAAGGGCTTCTATAGCCTAAAAAACCCATAAAAAAAGTCGTTTTGCTTTATACGATAGGCAGCAACGGACGCCACTATCCATCCCAGCCAACCAGCGCTTCCAGTGTCAGGTGACCTCGTACATCTCGAACGTCACGTGACACTAATTGCACGGCATTGTACCGGCTTCGATGGCTCGTAGCGTCACTTTGCGGGCCATATCGTAACGTGAAACGAAGTATAGGCGGCGCCTGGCAATAAGCCTTTTTCCAAAGTCCACCGGGCAACATTGGTGGTCGCCATTGCTTGGGCACAAAGCGTGTAATTGATCCGAGTTCATGCCAAACGCTGACGTAGCACTCGTTTTCAATACTGGCTCAGAGAACGTGTCCAAACAAGGGTGAACTCGGATAGTTAACGTGGCAGCTTTTAGATGGCGCGCACTTTTGAAAACGGTCTACAAAAACCGATTACTGATTCCACTTTTTTTTTTTTCCTTTATTACAGCGAAAAGAAGGAAGCTACACTAGGCTGAAGAGCAACAGCAGGCAGAGGAATGTTGTATAGGTTATCTAAGCTTGCCAAGTCACGATGCAGAAACCAAGAATGCTCGCGGCACCACTTACCCAAGTGAAGCTAACAAGACGAAGACGGTAACATCAACGTGAGATTCGGCAATGTCGCTACGACCATCATCGCAACCAGTATGGGCGTCAACAGCGGAGAGCCTATATAGCACCAGAAGAACAAAGAGGAAGAAAAGAAAAGCAAGGAGACGACAAGGGATATCTGGAGCAGCGAGTCTTGAGGTTATGCACCATCGCCAAGTCTTGCGAAGCCTTCCTTGGGCGTGAAGTGCAGGGCTACTTGGCCAGGAGACCGAACTATAGGGGGCGCTTTTTCCACAAGCTTGTTTTCCCACAGAGCCCTGCGTTTATTCGACAGAAGGCCTGTGGACTGGATTCTTTTACGTCATCTACCTCGATTGAGAGGGCGGGGCACAGATGCACACAAATGCTGCGTTAGAGTTCGGCTGCAACTCGTATTCAATTGGTGCCTCACAGTCACTGAACACCGTTCTAGCCGAACACTGACGCGGCACTATGTCAGCTGAGCACAGCTCTGTAAACACGAACATATAAGTGATGTAGTCGTCTTCGTGGGTTTTCTTCTCAATGCGATGGTTGGATTTCCTTCCCAAGGGGTGTCGCGCTCTGCGGCATTCCCACTCATTGCGGTCGCAGTAGCTCTGTTCCAAGCAGTTGAACGGAGCACAAAGCTTCACCCGATGTTATGGCAGTTCCACTAACTGCCATGATAATTGACCTCCTTGAGCAATTTCCTTCGGTCAAATGTCTCACTTCGTCTGTGGTCCTGCACTTTACGCTGCCCCTTGGGTCGCCTGACATAGCATCACCTACTCCGTGGACAGGTCTGTACCTCGTTATGTCCGATTCCGAACACTTGAACCTTCGCCTGTCAATATCTTCTGCCTACAATACTCGTGTAATGATCTGGTCATTTGAGGACAGCAGGTTGTGGCGGTGATGACCTGTAATGCACCAAACTTGTAAGACTAGGCATTTGTCGCGAGCTTTCAGGTCGAGAATTTTCCACCAGATGCCAATGCAAGTTGGGGTAGCACACCGTAAATATTCCAGTCTAGTTATGTATATACATAGACATAGGCTTTGTGCAGTTAACCTGACGCCCTGCACGTTGGCAGCTTATCACCAAATCGCAGTATATGTCATTGCATGCATTTTTACATTAAGAAAGAGCATCCCCCCGATAATACGTGAACCGTTTCGTGACTGTGATGTAAATTATTATTGTACCCGTACGTTTTACTATTCTTAAATTTCTATTTGTCCTACCTTCTTTTATTGATCGTTGCGAGTGTTTTGTGTATAAAAGGCCGGGTGGAACGAAACTGAAGATCGGCAGAGTGCTCAATGCGCGTTTACTGTAAAATAAACTATGAGGTGAAATATAAATGTGTTTGTCCCTCAGCTTTGAGCCCGTGGTGTCAGAGCGCCTGGTAAGCTACTGTACCAATGAACGATGTATTCTGAACAAAAGATGCAAACGTCACGTGACCTAGACTACAAGCGCCACCAAGCCCTTCCAGGCGTTGCACTTCAACGCTGGAATACCGGTACGTCAATCTCGGGTGTATTTTTCGGAACCTCAGCAAAGTTCACATGATCTTATCCAGCTCGAAGAAGAAATTACGTAAGTCTTGTAACCATGTTACTACGCTCATGAGGTTATTACTGTAATATTACAAAATAGGCCTCGCTAGTTCACGAGCATTTACCGAAGCATGATTCACCCATCTTCAAACTTCCTCCTAGCACTGCTACGAGTGCTTGCGACCACCTCCGTCGTGTAGGGCGTTCCGCATCGGCCTCCCGTCCGCAAAGAGTAGGGTTCCAAAGTTGGGTTGTTCCTTACCCAAGGAGTCATTGGTGCGCGCTCATAGCTTAAGTTACTTTGTGACGTAAATCCAAATATTTTCTTATTTTTACAACAAGTGGTTCTCTTGCGGTTTCTCAAATGTTGGCGAACAGCTGCGGCATGTCGCGGGTCGACCGAACATGAGATAATTGTGGCAGTGTCTATTCCCGGCAGCCGGGAGAATAATTTCCCGAAATCATACGGCAGTCGCCTCCCCATTGACTGTATAAGATCATGT